>JAOQGH010000113.1:0-18075 GCA_025769975.1 Gallinago jamesoni
GGGGTGTCCCTGCTGACTGTGGGGGGGTCGGACTAGATGGCCTTTGGAGGTCCCTTCTGGCCCAGATGATTCTATGACTTCTGAACTCCATGTTGCCATTTTTACTGGGCTGCTTTTCTTGCAAGAATTCTTTGGATCCCTGAGCAGCGGAAAGGGAACCTAAGGAAATAGAAAAGGACATTCAGATCATTTGAAGGTTTATATTTTGGCATTGTGTACCTGAGCAAGGGTAAAGCAACCCTGTTTGTCAAATTTCTGTTCAGAATTTTGCCAGTATGTTATTTTTAACTTGCTAGTGAGGCTACTTTGTGCATATGACTCATGTATGCTGTGCTGCTGAGTACTTTTATTTATTATTTATACAGCCATGCATATTCCATGAAACGGACATTTCTCTGTCACCTTCATTGATGTCTGAAGCTCTGTGGAGAGAAAAAAGCTAGCTCTTCAAAACAACTCCTTGTTAAAGATGGACGTAAGGAGTTCAAAATACAAGCTTTTCTTTCCCTGGATTCAACTTGCATCAAAGTCCTCAAATTGTCATATGGGGAGGAACTAAAATTCTGCAATTTGCAATGGGTTAATATTTGGAGGCTTAGTCTCTACCTAAATTTCCTCACTTGAACCCAGCATCAGTTTCTCACTAGGGAAAAAAAAAAAGATAGCTAATCATAACACATTCTTGTGATGCTCATGTGCTTGGAAACTATGATAATGAATGTTGTATAAATACATAGACAGAAAGGAAAACCTATAATGGGATTAAAATGTAGAAAAGAAGCATTTCAGCTCTTCCCCAAAGCCCTTCAACCTCCCAGAGTAGCACATTTGGTTTTTTTAATAAATTAAAAAAATAGCAATTACATTGCGAGGTTCATAGGATTATACTTATACCATGTTATTATTCATTTGAATGTAGTTTTAGGAATGAGGATTTTGCAAGATTTTCATGTTTTCTATTTGCCTTGCTTTTATGTAGCTTCTGATTGCAAAGTGTTATCTGGTCTCTGTTAGTAAAGTTTTCACCGAGGAGAGGTCTGTAGGCTTTTGTGAGTAGCTCTATTCCATTCTTGTGGATGATCATTTATTTTAACAAGACAAAAAAACGTTGTGGGAAAGGCTCTTAGGCAAATTCTTTCTCTCTTGAAATACTTTTCTACATACATATTACTCAATGCAGCAAAAATGAAAACCTCTTCGTAACTGCTGTGATATACTGCTTTGCTTATAATATCCCAGTAAAGGAAAGAAAATAAAATTGAAGTGCTGGATCTTGGGACTGAAAGGATAATGGAACAGTGAAGATGGGTGGAGGTGGAGAGTCAGGTGAAGCCAGCTCAGCAACATCAAAAGCAGACACCACATAGAGGAGCAACATGGGTGCAACACCCACAAAGGAAGTTGCCAGGTAGATGGTATCCCTGTTGCTTTAAATCCATTAGTCTCTTTGAAGATTACATGCAACTGATTTGACATTTGAATAAATAAATGAAGACTATTTTATTCTTGGCATAGTAGACTATTCTGAGGCTCATCGCTTCAAGCTGTTGGCCAGCTTATTGATGACATTTTTATCCATGCATTAGGGAAAGGTGAATCAATATTGGTTATTAACAATTCTTTTATTGCTGTGAGCCTCCTGTACATGTGGGATATGATCACAGGATCAGCTACGCTGTTCCCAGCTCTGGTATTGATTCTAGGCATGAAACAGAAATATCAACAGCAGACGCCATCTCCTGCCTCCCTCAAACTCTTTGCCCTCTTATGCTATAAAATAACATGGACCTCTTGGGTCTCTTTTTGGTTAATTGGGAAGAATTCATTCTTCAGATTAAAAAAAAATAAAATCCAGCCATAGGCATTGGTTCAGAATATACTCAGTCATCAGCACCTTCAGATGTCTCTGTATTTTGCTTGGATGCTGTCTCTTCTAAGAAATATTCTTCTCTTTTCTCCTCAAGATTACATGCCGGATAATCTGGTCATTTTTTTTTCCCAGAGGCGTGGGAATCATTTTACCTAACTCTAGCATTCAAACCTTAGATGTTTTCCCAAAAAATGGCTTCTGGGCTGACTGCAGTCAATGGAGAAGACGGTTGTCTAAGATACTGAAGTTAAATTGGCCTCCTGAACATGTTTCCACTGACAACAGAAGCAGGCTGATCAGCTAGCTGTGTGTAGATGCTTACTTTTTAGACTAAAGAAAGATTAAGCCAATCCTGTCTTCTGAGCCAATATTGTCTTCTGAGATAGCGCGCTGACCTAGGCAACATGTAAATTCTAATTAATGGTAAAGTAATACAGAAAAGATCACATTTTAACCATCCGCTCAAACAAACTGTATGCCACACTATATGGATTGCATTCACTCAGACATGTAAAGATAAACATTTAAATACATTTCCTATCTGTCTGTCTCCTAACTTAATATCTAGAAGGAAATGAATCCAAGGAAAATTTGAGCAATTGGTTCTATTATTTTTCTCTATTTAAATGCCATATTGTCTGCTCTACTATAGTATCTGAGATGACACATATATTTAATATATATCGTTATGATATTACTCTGAAGGAGTAAAGGGATATGAGCCCCATTTCACAGCTGATAAAGTGTGACAGACCAGCTAATGCCTGAATTTAGGCTCCTCTCTCTTTCCAATTTCAGTATTGTTAGATGGTGACAAATTGAATAAACTTACAGAGGGACCTATAGTAAGGACTTGAGCTAGTTTGCTGGGGTTTTTTTGCTATGTATTGTTTGAGAAAGTCTGCTGGCTCATCATTCTTAGTTTAGATGCATTTTTTTCCTTGGAAGGATTGTGCTAACCTATCAGACACAGCAACAGTATTTACCTACATCTCAAATGCAGCCTGAATAATCATCCAGTCTTGAAGAGAAAAGTGAATATAAATGACTTCTTTATTTCTGAGATGGGAGACAGGGATTTTTAAAAATATACATATTTTTCCTTTCTGCTGTTTTTCTTCTCAGGGACTTTCCCTCTCTTTTTATTTTTGTTCCATTTTTTCTTCCTTGTTTCTTCTATTTTCTCTCAAACATCAGTTTTTAAGGGTTTGGACAGTATATTTTTCATTTGAATGTGTCTTCTGGCTTTGGTATCACCAAACATGTGTTCCAGTATCTACTTTTTTTGTTTACTTCAGTAAGAAACTTAGTGGGCAAAGTATTTACAGTTGTGATTATTCTCCTGGTTGACTCAGTGGTTCAGAGAGAAATTTTTCAGTGGTAGCTTCCCACTCCAATTTGATTGTTTCTCTTTTCTGACCTGATGTTATCCCAATGGCGCATGTAACTAGTTTTAGATGCTAAGTATCAGCTGAAGCTTTGGTAGTCAGTGGAGAGTACAATTTAGAGCCTACAGGGGATCAACCATGCTCTGAAGAATTCTTTCTCCTCCTCTTAACTGTGGGAAGGATCCAGTGCTTTGCTGACATGCCAAGTTAAGTGTGATGACTATGGGCCAATGAGTCTCTAGCCAATTAATTACATGCTTACTGCAAAGGAATAGTTTAATAAGTAATTCAGATAAAGATTACTCTTATTTAATAACTAGATGGCACCTCACACCCCCTACATCCGTCCCAAAAAGTGCTGTGCATGCAAACACAGACACTGGGAAGGAATGCTTTGGTTTCATTCAGAGCCCAAATCAGCACTCGTCTTCCTAAATCTATCCCACTGACAAAAATATGTGTATCCATTGTCTATGGGATTAATCATGCCCCTAATTATGTCATCAGAAATTTTTAATTAATTTCAGTGAAGTTTGGGTCAAGTTCTGCGGTACCAGGGATGTAGTTTTTTCTTTCAGTTGTTAAGAAGTCAATTTGCTTAAGGATTTAATTTGATTTACTTTCTTTTCTGCTGCCTCAGGAACGACGTGGTAGAAATTACATGGTTTAGCTTCTACAGCCCAAGTTGTGCAAGACACAAGGGCAAGCAGAAGCAGCTTTGGGACTTCTCCTTAAGATTTTCTACCAATTTCTGTTAAGACTTTGGCCATGCTAATGCAGTCCTGGCTCAGGACTGATTGGCAAGTTTTGCTCTGCTGTGCTGCTTGGGAAAGAGAGGAGAATCTCCTTTTCCTTTCTCACTCTTTGGTGGGCACCGACAGGGGACTTGCAGGAGCCCCTGAAAGATTTGAAACGTGTCATCTCCAAGATGACATCTCCATCACTGAGACCTTCAATCCCCTAAAACACCGCTAAAAATCTCTCCTGAATGTCTGTTTCTTATCTCTTAGTGACGGTGGCAAGTTACTGGTCTCTTCAGAGCAGGTCCTGTGGTCAGTGAGGTGCTCGCCTTCCCTCCCCCGGGGATGAATATCTGTCAACAAGGTGGTTCATTGCCATTCTGCCGATAGCGACACAGAAATGGCAAGGTCGGGGAGAAAGAAAAGGGTTTGCCAGGCTTTTGCTCTCAGTGGGGGAAATGAAAGGTGGCTTGTGTTATAAAATATTAAATAGTGATTTAATCAGCAGTGAGATATGTAAGTGAGCTTAATTAGAAATACATATTATTCTTTGACTTTAAAGCACAAAATGAAAAATTAAAGCAATCTTAGAGGATATGTAATCAGCGAGGAATAATATGTTGGAAAATGAGCCTGATGTTGTAATTGGTGTATGCAATTAAAATTAATTAATTTTAGTTAGGATACATGCATGCAAATATGAAATCAACGAATTTCAGATATTAAACTCATAATTATAGTGATACTATTGCCAGAGCTAGTGACAGAGGAATTGACTTTTCAATGGTAAATACTTGCTCTTCAGATTTGAGGTCTATTCTCCCTGCTATCATGTCAAGCTGAAATCTAATGATTAAAACTATCTGATCAGCCATGATTAAAAAAAATGAATATAAAATTTAGAATCCCCCTCATTCTGACTTGCACTTCCCATCTTCTCAGCTGTATCAGTCATACTCAGCTATGGGATAACTGCAAGACATCCTTCCATCAAAAGCAATTTGAGTTTAAGAGGTTCCCACCCACCCACTTGCTGGTTGATGTACTACTGGTGGCTATACCTCTCAGCCCCTAGATTGCTCTCCCTGTCTCTTTGCTAATATAGGCTTGCAGAACTGTGCTATCAGCCTGCTCATTACGTGATCCAGTTTTGTGGAAATAAATCTCCCCTCTGGTTTCTATGCAGATTATTTCATTCTTTAATATCTGTTCACCAAACAAAGTAATTTTCTTTATTTCACCTACAAATATCTGCAGAGTAGCAGTCCTCTCAGCTCTGGTCAGAATTTGCTTCACGTCTTTACAGTTCCTTGCCTAGGGAGCCTGACATACTGTTAGAAAAGCTTCTGTTTTCCCAAAAGTCATCCAAGGTAACACAGGAGCAATTCTAACACAGAACGATTCTGCTGCTACTAAAATGAATAAAAAGTCTAAAACAACAGAAGTGCGATAACTCTAAACCTACAGCTATTATTAAACATTAGATAGGGTACATTATGCTCTAGCATTTTTTGATGCAGTTTAGCCTAGCAGCCAGCACCACGTTAATCCCCTTCAGATTATATATGCAATCCAAAACAGAAAGCAGACCCCTGTTGGTATGAAGTATCACTTTAAAAAAAAACAAAAACAAAACACCCCTTTAAAATAGCTTTAAAGTAAGCTTCCCTGTTGTCTCATAGTATAAATATCCATGGAATGAGAATTCAAGGACACTCTCTAAATGTGCTGATGGAGAGGAAAGATGTGCTGGTGAGTGTAAAGGAGGGCAGAGCTTCCCTGCTTCCACCTGTGCGGACCCACGCATCCGGCACAGCAGCCTCCACCGGGCCTTTGGTTTTCATTTCCTCCAATATTCTCTCCTGTTCTGGCAGTGATCCGTTCATTGAAAAGCACCTTTCTTCACTAAAGCCTCCAGCTCTTTAAAAGCAGCTGTTTCTCACACGGGGTCTGTGCGAAGGCTCACCCGGGTTACAGGAGCGAGGGTGTGGGAGTCTCTGAAGGACAATTAGGTGTGTGCCATTGCCAGCTCGCCTTTGTCCTTAGCGTCTGTTAGACTCAGCAAGGAGAGCTGAAGCTGCTGTTACTCTGGGTTCCTCTGCCTGTTTTAGGTACTCATGGGTTTTTATTTCAATGTCTCTTCCCCCTTTTTCACACTGCAGCCTGTTTGTGCGCGCGCTGTATATTAAATGGAAATTTCATGTACTGAAGGAATGATAATTCGGTGATGTAGGTAGCCTGTGCAGAAAGATCATGTTTGTGTAAAAATGGAACCTGAGTTATACAATCGTCAGGAAAGTGTCTGATTTGTCTAAGCGTTACCACTTTTATCCGCTGCACGCAATAGCAACAGGAATCAAAGCAGCTAACTTTCCATCACGTCAGGACAAAGGTGCCTGTTTGATTCAGTTTCAAGGGCTGCATGCACAATCAGACCCCTGGAGATGCTGAAAGGCAGGAACCAGAGAGATGCTTCAACAGAGTTCGTAGGGAGGAAGCTGCCTGCATGGAAAGAAAAAGAATGAGAAGGGAAATGAAAAACGGGATGGGACATGAATATGCTCAGAGGTCATAGAAAGGTCTAAAAGGGGGAGAAGATATTCAGAAAGACAGTTAGAATGGAAATATGGTTGCTGTTAAAAGAAAACAGAGTCATTACTTAGGTTTAATGAAGCTGAATTTAATCAAGAAGGAATTGAACAAACTGTTTGATGACTGCACATTGTAATGTAACAACAAAGTGTGGCAGAGCCTGGTGAAACGGTGTGAGTGCTGTCCCTGTCTCCACGCACACGGTGGTGGAGCAGGCAACCATGGCACAGCTCCGTTCTGCAGCAGGAAGGGACAGGTCTCCAGGGCCCTCTTTCCCTGGCAAGCGCGGATCTCAGGTGCTGGCACGGGAGGGAGGCAGGAGTGCCTTGGGGCAGTGTGTCTAGCTGATCCTAGAAGTGAGAAGAATCAAGCAGGGAGCAGCTGGGTGATTAAATCTCCTTTATTCATTGGGCCACAGCTTTCTCAAAGAATCTCCTGCGTGTTTTCTCCGAGATGTGCACCTTGGCTCTCTCACACACGTGTTGGATGTCAAGCACAGCCATCCCAAATTTTGGGTAGAGAACTGTGCCTTGGCTTGCGCTCCGTGGTCCCTTCTGGTCACAGGGATGCAGAGCAGCAAACACCTAACGGGCTGTGTGGCACCCTGGCCACCCTGCTGTCACCTTGCACGCCAGGGAGTCACCCCGAGTGGTGTTTGAAAAGTAAGGTAGTACAAAAGTAAGTACATAGCTACAGACTCCTGGGGTCAAAAGACTGAGTCTGGAGAGATTCTTCGAACTGCTTTGTTTCCCAATAACGATTCTGCAGTGTGGTATATTTATGCTTACTCCAGTTGCTCCACTTCTCACAGCGTGGTTCTTCTGAGGCTCTCATAAGGCATTGAAAAAAAGAGATGCATCGGGGAGATCCACATGTTCTACCTCCCCCAAAGTTATAGGAGGGTTGGCACAGGCCAGAGAGAAGAGAGTGGTTTAAGGGGGGACAACCCTTCCAGTTGAGTTGAGTCCCCCAGGGACAAGTGGAGTTCCCCAGGGGGTCAGTGCTGTGTCCAGTCCTCTTCAATATATTCATCAATGACCTGGGCGAAGGGATTGAATGTACCCTCAGCAAGGAGGACACTGGGAGGAGTGGGTGACATCCAAGAAGCCTGTGCCGCCATCCAGAGAGACCTGGACAGGCTGGAGAGATGGGCCGAGAGAAACCTAATGAAATTCAACAAGGGCAAGTGTAGGGTGCTGCACCTGGGGAGGAATAACCATCTGTACCAGGACAGGTTGAGGGCTGACTTTGGGGCATTTTAGGCTGGAGAAGAGAAGACTGAGGGGGGATCTGATCAACGCCTATAAATAGTATAAAGGGTGGGTGTCAGGAGGATGGGACCAGGCTTTTTTCAGTGGTGCCCAGTGATAAGACAAGAGGAAACGGGCACAAACTTGAATGTAAGAAGTTCCATCTAAACATGAGGAGGAACTTCTTGACCTTGAGGGTGGCAGAGCCCTGGAAGAGGCTGCCCAGAGAGGTGGTGAAGTCTTCATCTCTGGGGACATTCAAACCCACCTGGACACGTTCCTGTGTGACCTGCTCTGGGTGGACCTGCTTTGGCAGGGGGTTGGACTAGATGATCTTCAGGGGTTCCTTCTAGCCTCATGTGGTTCTGTGATTCAGCCTCGCAGATGCTGCAGATCTGCCTTTTCAGGGTTGCCTCTTTGGCCAGTGCTCCATGCTGTGTGTGCTCAACGCTTCCTTTGGGTTTGCCTTTTGGCATCTCCCAGAGGAAGACAGAGTACCTGAGGAGTTGTGTACTTGCAGCGTGTTTCTGTGGCAGTAGCATTTAGGGATGCGATAGAGATTGGTGAGACTCCACACTGTTTGGCTCAGTGGCCATGAAATTTGAATGAATGGAAGAACGGGTAAAAATTTCATTTACTTTCGTCGTATTTTGGCAGCGGGTGTAAGAAGTTAGCGATTTTGTTGCCTGTGTGGTTATACGGCCATCCTGATTTTCTGAAATCTCGCTTTCACGTAGGAGAAGGTACAAGCGCAGCTGTGTGATGGGGTTTGTTTTCTTTTTTTCGGGGTGAGAAAAGAGAAAGGGACTGGCCTCTGCTGCTTTAGGATGTAAATGTATTACTCTCATCAATTTTTACTATCAAAAGTCTGAAGGTAGAGTTTATGGCAGGCCATTATTCCAGTTTTATGCCCTGGTAACTTTGACATAGTTCTTTAAGAAGGAATGCTTTTAAAGTCACCTTATTTTGCCCTCTTTTCCATCAACAACTGTTGTTGGTAGCTGCAGTAAAAACAAATTCTGATGTGTGAAAACAACATGCTTTGTTTGCTTTTCAACATAGAGAGATTAAAGGGATTAGTGTGATAATTATTAATTTTGCTCTTTTAAGTGAATCTGCATATTTTTCATCTGTACCCGCTCCTCATTTTGCTGCAAAAGATGTTTTCTTTTTAACTTATGTTCACCTGATAGCTATATTTTGAGGTTGGAAATCCCTGTCCTATTCCTCCAACCAAAGCATAAAATAAACGCAAGAGACAAAATCTTGAATCTCCATGAAAACCTGAGGAAGGAAGAGACAAGTCACTCTGAAACCTCTAACATCATAGCCTTTTATGAGAGCACTACTAAAATTTGGTCAAGAGAAAGAAGCTTTGCTTGTTATTTATTGAGGCTCCTGACCCCTCAGCCAATACCAAGCATTTTGCTGAGTCTTGAAGATAAAGTTGTGAACAGAAAGTACTTTATTGTTTGCATGAGATTGTGTCGTGAGCAGTCATCAGTGAGTTTAATCATCGCCTTCTAATATTAGGAAAAAGAGTATTTAAAGGGAAGGCACGGTGGCATTAGCTCAGGGGTATTCCAGGTATCTGGCTGCTTTGCCTCCTGCAGAGCTTTTGTGTCTCAGCCTTGTGCTTAGACCCGGTTGCCGTAAGCGGGAGCGTGGCTTTGGAAGCAGAGGGAGCAAACGTGCCTCCCATGCAGGAGTGAGGTATTGGCAAAGCAATAGGAGGGGAAAGCTGCATGGCCGATTGTACGCTTGTTCTTTGGTTAGGTGAGGAAGCCGGGTGGAATATGTAAATAGGAGATGGGTTTTGTGTCAGTCAGGGATCAAAATGGGCAGGTATTTAATCCCATTGTCGTGTTACTTCTCAGAACATGAAACGGATGGAGTGACGCTCCCCAAGCATATACTCTGCAGGAAAAATAGGTTTCACTGAGTACCCTTGCATTTTCATTTTGACCAGAGGTAATAGTGGAGAACACTGGTAATCACGGATGTTGAAAAGCCAGGCTTCTGCTCATCATGAGATTTTCAAAACTTGATTAGGTTAATATGTTTAAATTAAAACCGATGCATTGTTTAATCAGGTGCCTCTAGGAGCAAAGAGAAAACACCAAGTGTTGTGTGACTAGTAAAAAAACCAACTAAATTCCAAGAGTCTCCAGCCTGCATTTACTGAAATCCCTGAATTGTACTTTGGATAAGGTACTTCCTAAAAGTGCTGAGAAGTAAAGAGAGAGCTGGAGATGAAGGAACACAGGTGGAAAGCATATTGTAAGAGGGAGAGCTAAGGATTAGCAGGGGAATTGCATTTTTATTACTGGATGCCTTTTAAATGATTTGTAGGCTTGTTAAATAGTCTTGTGACATATCTGTGCCAGGATCCTAAATATTTCAAGCTCTTCTGTTAATTCTACTCTTGAGGAAAAGATGCATGGTTTCTTGGTAGGTCTACAGGCTTGACTTGGCACACGGTTTTCTAGTCTGTGCTGCTGGGGGCTATATTTGCAGCTTCTCCAGGACATCACCAGTATGGGTCAGAATGTTTTACTGGTGCTTGAGGGGTTACTTCAGCAGCTAAGGATTTCCAGAGAACAAGGGCCTTTTTTTCTGGGGTGCACCTTCCCGCCAGATGGGCTTTGGGGCTGAGATGATGCTGGCACCATGCCTAGGGCAGCATCTCAGTAATGCTGCTGTGTGCCTTTGCAGGCAGGTAACAGGAGAGACTCAAAGAACCCCTGGAAGCACTTGCACTGGCACAGGGCGCCTTAAATCAAAGCTGTAGACAGGGTGTTTTCAACTGGTTAAAGCAGGTGCACACACCGGCTCCTCAGCTTGAGCAGCTGAGAGTTGAGGTTCAGTCTGGAGAAGGCTCTTTCAACTTAAAGGGCACCAACAGGAAAGGTGGGGACAAACATTTTAGCACGGGTGCTGTTGCAATAGGACAAGGAGTAATGTTTTTAAGCTAGACTAGGTATAAGGAGGAAATTTTTTCACGATGAGGTTGGTGATACACTGGAACAGGTTGCCCAGCGAGGTGGGAGATGCCCCATCCCTGGAAACATTCAAGGTCAGGTTGGACGGGGCTCTGAGCAACCTGATCGCGTTGGAGATGTCCCTGTTTATTGCATATTGCAGGGGAGGTTGCACTAGATGACCTTTAAAGGTTGCTTCCAACCCAAACTAATCTATGATTCTATGACTCTATCTACAGACTGACCTACTCTAATTTAACTTCATGGCAGTCCTTGGGGCTGAAACTCTGAACTGCACATCTCACACATCATGTTGAAGGGTCTTAAAAGCCTTGGATTGATTTAGCATGCACAAAAAAAATAGTAATAAATCCCTGGAGAACTAACTAAAGTGTACAAAGGACTTCTGCAGCTGTGACGATTTATTTAAAATCTATTGTTACCAAACCTAAAGGTGGCAACGCATCCCTTTTTCTAGTTGCTTGTAATTTTGCCAAACTTCAGCAATTTGGGCAAAAAATTTTCATGCTGAGTGTCTGCCTTAGACTGATGGTTAGATAATTTTGCTGGTACTTTGTTTCTTCTTTATCTTATTTTGAAGAATTTTCTGTACCTTTTTTCCTTCTGTTTTAATGTTTCTATTTCTTCTTAAAGCTGAAATTTTTTCTTACTATTTTTGTTTAGTACGGGAACAATGGAAGGAAAGCCTTTCATTGTCACTTGAAGGTTAATTGGGGTGTTCTTTGGGGCATTCATCTTGGGGTAGCAATGCCCAGATGACAAAAGAAAAAAAAAAGTACTCTTTCCAAGGCATCGACCTGGCAAAACACGGGTCTTTGATTGGGCTGAGAATTCGGTCTGATTTCCCTGCTTCCTTGAAACAAAGGGAGAAGCCTCCAACTGCAATGCAGATTTCTTCTCCCGTGTCAGACCCACCTCAAAGATCACATGCAACTCGGCTCATACCCCTGTGCCCGTTTATCACCACGGATCTGATCGCTGCCAGCACTTGGGGTCTTTAATCTGATCAAAGTGACAGGAGACGCTTATGCATACCATTAGGAAGGCAATATTCCATATGCTCTCTAATTGGTTTGAATTTATCCTATTATTTCAACATTTAAATGTTGCTGAACGTAATTTGGATGTGTCAGGCTCATAAAGTGTAGGCTCTGGTGGGAGTTCATTATTGAAAAAAAGATACATCCACCAAGGCTTTTTCTGGCTCCGGGCCCAAACCCTCAGCATTTTGCTTACTTCACGTGTGGCTTTTGTCTGCCAGCTGTACTCCTACATCCATGCTGAAGTCATCCCTGACACATTCTTTTTATCTCTTCCCACTCGGTGTAATATTTATTTTTTTTTCCCCTGTGTCACATGGTGTGTATATAATTTGTTTATTTAGGAGAGCGGCAGCTCATTCAGAATGGGGAGTTGACATCTCCAGAGTGAAGAAGACACTTCTGTGAGGATGCTGAAAGATGTGAACAGCATCCTTAGTTTTTGTGACTGCCCGGCTAATGCCATGAAGCCTGACAGTTACCATTTCTAATCTGGGTCTTGTGACCACTGCTAATGTGTAGTTACTGAAACCAATGAAAGAGGTGCTTGTTCTTCCTCTCACGGGAATCTGTGAACACTACAGGCACTGGGAGTTTTTCTCACTCTTTATTCCCATTTAATCTCTATTGTGACAATTTGGAAGGCAATATAAAGGTTTGGACGTGCATGGGTTTGTGACCTATTTCTGTAACGGCAAAAGTTGCCCTGAAGAAGGTCTTGAGTGCCATCACAGCATGGGTGGGAAAGCATGCTTATGCCTTCAGCACGTGTGCACGTCCACGGCATTGTGGGTAATGAAAGACTCAAACTGCAGGGAATTTGCTTGTTTTCATCATTCATTCATGTAAGAAAAATTTTTATATGATTGTCTTAAAATATTAGTAAGCAGAAAGTCCACTGCTGCACTTTAAGGGGCCAAAAGGTTTATACACACACCACTTTATATGGCCTTCTCCTTTTATATGGTATGGCACTCTGTAATGGTTTATGGTCCAGTCCTTTTCAATATATTCATCAGTGGATGAAGGGACAGAGTAGCCTCAGCAAGTTTGGTGATGCCACAACACTGGGAGGGGTGGCTGACACCCCAGAAGGCTGTGCTGCTGCCATCCAGCGAGACCTGGACAGGCTGGAGGGTTGGGCAGAGAGGAACCTGATGAAATTCAACCAGGGCAAGTGTAGGGTGCTGCACCTGGGGAGGAATAACCCCCTGCACCAGGACAGGTTGGGGGCTGACTTGGGGCATTTTAGGCTGGAGAAGAGAAGACTGAGGGGGGATCTGATCAATGCCTATAAATAGTATAAAGGGTGGGTGTCAGGAGGATGGGGCCAGTCTTTTTTTCAGTGGTGCCCAGTGACAGGACAAGAGGTAACGGGCAGAAACTTGAACATAGGAAGTTCCATCTAAACATGAGGAGGAACTTCTTGACTTTGAGGGTGGCAGAGCCCTGGAAGAGGCTGCCCAGGGAGGTGGTAGAGTCTCCATCTCTGGAGACATTCCAAACCCACCTGGACAACCTGCTCTGGGTGGACCTGCTTTGGCAGGGGGGTTGAACTAGACGATCTTCAGGTGTCCCTTCCAATCTCATATAATTCTGTGATTCTACTGTCGTGCTTCAATGGTGGCCCTAATCTCTGGAAGAGGAACCAGTTTCCCTGTGGGACTTCCCCTGATTTCAGTAGTTTAGTGTAACTTCTTTAGGACATCATGACAAAGCACGTTGGCAGTAAGGCCAACGATGCCATCTAAGGACAAATAAGTAAGAAGAGGTTTGTGGGTAGAGGTATGACTTCTATTAGAATTGCACCAAAAGAAAAAAATAAAAATAGGCAAGCACATGCCCGACAGCTTGCCTTGCTTATGTTGACCATCTGATTCCATGAGAAAACGCCTACAAGAGATGTGTTGTAGACACCTACAAAACGGTGACCTCGCAGCATGCATGAATTATGACAAATAGGACTTGCAAGCGTGTCTCAGGCATTTTGATACAGCCTCACACCTCACACATTTTTCTCACATTTTTCATTGACTTAATCTTGTGATGTGGGAAGGAAAGAGCTCTCTCTGGGTATCGAGAGGGAATATGTAGCATACTTTCTGTCTTAACATAAGCAAACCACCAATGTTCCACCTCTTTCAGCTGTTCCTGAATATGCACTTTGGGGATAGTCCTGAATTCCTTTCCCTCACTCTTGGTGAAGCCCCAGGTTCAAGGACACTAGGCTGGATTTCTTGAGGGTGAGGCAGATTGTGGTGTTCTCCATTCCCCAAGATGTCTCCCTGCAACTGCTACAGGTGCAATTTGAGTCTGAAAATTCTTGCTCTATGGGGAAGGTGGGATTAGCAAGTAGACAAAATAGCTGCAAAATATTCTTCTTCTAAATAGTATATTATCATTTATCTGGAGTTAGGGAGCATACATATCAAGGAGTTATTATAATAAAGGTCTTCCTGTGTATTTCTTTTCTTGAAAGGTTCGGTACATTACATAGACTGCTCATCTCCATCGCTGGGGTAAATTAAATCCTCTTTCTTGCTGGACCTTCTTTTTTTTTCTTTTTTTTCCCATCTCTTAGAGCATGACTCACCACTGTCATTGACATTCTTGTTGGTAATTTACTCTCTTCTCTGGCTTGAGGCTCTGTATAGTTAACTAACTTCTCATCCTGTGCTTAATAATAGAAAACCATTTTCATATCCAAGTAGACACCTTTTTCCAAACTGGTGGCCCAGTCAAGTCCTTTGAGGATAAATCCTTTGAAGCTGTTCACCTAAG
The DNA here is from genome assembly GCA_025769975.1 of Gallinago jamesoni. NCBI lineage: Eukaryota > Metazoa > Chordata > Aves > Charadriiformes > Scolopacidae > Gallinago > Gallinago jamesoni. The sequence goes on from JAOQGH010000113.1 coordinate 14,664, forward strand.
CTGTTTTATCTTTGCCTCTTTATGTTTATTTGTCATTTGTTTCCAGAGGATTTCACTAGTTCTCTCTTTTTATTTAACTCTGGCCACAGAGATGGGAAAATATCACTAATACAAACATTTGGTACAGTTTTCTAAGCCAAGTTACCGTAGTTCCCCCAGTGTGGAGAGATGTTTTACCAGTCTCCATAAGAATGCCAGTATGTATAAATCTCTTTCTTTTATGTAAGATAACTAAAAGCATGATATGATATCTCCATTTGAAAATAGCTTTTGTTTCACATGTCTTTTCTTACTGGTTGTATCATTTCCTTATCTCTGACTAATCAATTTAATCTGCCTTATGCAAACTATTTTTGTTTCCTTTCAATATATTTGCATGAGGTGCATTGCTATTGAAATTTCTATCACAGAACACCACCACTGTCACCAGTTGAATCCTGTTTCTAAAGGCTTTTCTTTCTTGTAGTTCAGTTGGATTTATAATCAGGTGAGATTTTTTAATTATTATTTTTACTTCTGAGAGGTGGATGTATTGGACAATGCGCGGATGTCATCAATATAATAGATAGTATCAGAAATCACAAGGAGATGCTGGAACAATTCATACTTTCTTCTCTCTGGATAAAATTCCATCCCTCTATGTCAGTGTATGAGTGGGACATAAACTTGCAAATAACTGGTCCTGATGCATGGGAAGTGAATAGTAGTAAAGATTGATTTGTAAATAGTTATAGACAGCAGGATTTGAAAATCTGTTTACCTGTGGGATAAACCAACTGCTGAAGAATGAAAGGAGTTCTTCCTGGGCCGTGGGGCACGTTGCGCGGTCCAGTCAGTGTGAGCTGAACTTGACGCGAGGAAATGGCTGGAGAAACAGCTTCTCTGAATAGCAACAGGTTGATCATAATATTCCAGGCTCAGCAAGGAGGTTACAAATGACTGAGATAATTAATGACTTAAAATGGGAGGAAAGGGCATTTGGATTTACAAGGAACCACAACTTATTTTTCAGTTTAAATTAATCACTGCTATTGTATAAATGTCTCGGTGACACTGGGGAAAAAGATGAACTTATTTGTCTTTGGAATTTTAATAGCAATAACAATTCTCCAAAATAAACATAGCCAAAATACTCTCTTGTCAATCAAACTGACTAATGAGATCAGCAAAAGAGTGGATAGCCAGGGAACAATACCCACTTGACTGACAGGTGCCCACAAACACTTTTGAGTATACAGGCAGCACAAAGAGAAATGTAAATGTGTTCTAATTCTTTAGGGCAAGGATTGTAGGAAATAGTTTTTTTATATATACTGTAGGATGATGTAAGTAAAGCTCATCTTAAACAGTGAAAGGTGAGGGAGCTTTTCCTATGGGCCTCCAGGCAGTTTGACCTCATACATATTCCAAGGATTTGCACACTTAATCCAAATTCACAACCATGGCAGAAGGGACAGCCTCCTAAAGAGCACATACCTTGCCCATCAGCTTTTACCTGAGAGGCTTAATGGCAGTAAGATTTGTAGGAGCATGAGTACAAAGGTGAAATACAAAGGACCCTCGAATCTTTTGGAGTGTGCTGGCATTCCCAAAGTGACTGCGTGTGGCAAAACACCTTTTCTAAATGTCATGAAATGGCTGTTGGAACTCTGTGGTCCCACGAGCGGCTGCACAGCTCTTAGTGCTGTATATTGCAGTGGTTCTGTCTTTTCAGTTATACTGTTCAACACCTTAAACCCCATAATGCAGCACCGGAGAGAATTTCATCCAAACCAATGCATTCTGGCAGCTCTATCTTTGGACGGTTCTAAATAAAAAAATGAGATTCCAAGTATTATATTTTGCTTGGTCTCAAAACGATTAATTTGCAAAACCACCAATATCGCAGAATTTTCACAAGCAGCACTAGTACAGTAGGAGCCAATTGAAGATTTTTCTCAAGATTAATCCAATTTCCTTAGAAAAAAAAACAACCCTAAAAAATCTGGAAAATGTGCTGTGACCTCTAGGCTTGCAATAAGCTAGTTCTGAAGGGTTTGGAGGGTTTAGCTGTGTGACATACAGAAAAATCGATAGTACTTGAGCCATGTGATTCCAACCTAATACTATGTTTTTTAATGCAGCGAGAGGAAAGATCACAACATTAGAAACAAGCAAATGTAGACCATATGTACTGAACCAAATCTGTGAAATGGATGCCTCGGATTATGGGCAAAGAGATGCACATGAAGTGCAGTGTAACGCCATAGGCAGAAAGATTGGATTTAATGATGATTTGCTTTGTGATAGCGCCTCTCAGATTGTGTAAGTGCTGGCAACGCAGCCTCCAGCCCCAAATATTCATAATCTTCAGAGAATGTGAGTACAGTCCTTTGCTGAGAATGGGATTCATGAGCAGGACTACGGGGGTGATGTTCCTTTTGTTATGTGGCATCTGTGAAATTGCTCCCGCGATCTAGTGCCAGGTTAAAAATGCAACTCCAATTTCAGTCTCTTCCTATTACAGAGAGTGCACAAAAAAATGTAATTGCAAGTAAAGCACCAAAATGTGACAGCAAAGGTAATTAATCAGTGGGATGGATGACCGAGAAATGCAGTGGACTCTCCATGCTTTAGAAATCTTTCATCCAAGTTACAGACCTTTCCTGATGTTATATTCTAGTTCAGTAACTGTGAAGCATTGGGCTTGATTACAGGAATTACTGGGTGAAAATCAGTGTGATGCAGGAGGGTCAGACAAGTCGCTCTCGATAGTTTCATCTAGCCTTAAAATCTCAGGGCCTAAGGATTTTCTGCAGCTGTAGTGTGTGCAAACAGATGTAATCTTATTGATATTGCTTCCTGCATTCCTTTCTGCTGCTCATGAATAAACATCTCCCTCAATGAGGATTTTCCAGTGCAACCAAATATGAGTTTATTTCTGAATAAGTGCAGGTGCAATAACTACTGTTTGATTCCTATTGGGAAGCTGCGACCGTCCCCTTTCTGCCTGAAGAGAGGGTCTGGCCTGGGGCTTGTAAGAAACCAGCCCGGTGCAGGACTTAGATGTGTGTCTTGGTGGGAGCAGAATGTGGAATTACACAGAGGTGGAGGGAAAAACGTGTCTTGGAGAAGTTATTTTGTAGCATGTCCTGGTCTCCAGGGAAGCGTGGGTTGGGAAGTGAGAATTAATACCCAAGGTAGCTGGATATATAGGCCATCAAGGGTAAAAGAAAGATGCAATATGTAATAGAGTTGAGCTGGCTAATTATACAGCAGCGTGATTACTGAGTCTCTCTCTCTCTGGCCAGCCATTTGACACGTGTATACGTGCGCCACCACCCAAGTGCTTCTTTTCATAGAATCATCTGGGCCAGAAGGGACCTCCAAAGGCCATCTAGTCCGACCCCCCCGCAGTCAGCAGGGACACCCC
>JAOQGH010000114.1:0-18013 GCA_025769975.1 Gallinago jamesoni
ATCAGTGCTGAGGACCTTTCTTCTTGCTTTGCATGTTTTCATCCTCTGTTTCAGTCTGAGAAACTGTGCATAAAAACTTTTCTCCTTTGGCTTTCTTGAGGGGAAGGAAAGAGTTAAGAAAGCTTTACTTCTAGAGGAATAAGGGTACTTTTCTACCATACTTCCAGCATTGAACAGCCATAGTAAGATGAATCTTAGTTTCATGGAGATAAAGTATTATATTACCTATATGGATGATTCAGTCTCCTGTCCAAAGATCCTGATGGTATTTACCTCTAATGTCTAGTTCAACTGTACGACTGTCTAAACTAGGTCATATCACTAATGATCTTCCACCCCATCCTGAGATTTTATACATACTTAAGCAGAATTATTTTTTTTTACTTTACTAGAAGTATCTGCATATCCAGATATTATTTGTCTGTAAGAGTATTTCTGTATCGTATATATTTACTCTTTGCTACATGTCCTTTTTAGCATTCAAATGACATCCTAAGTGGCATATCAGTTTTACTGCATATTCATCCACACCACTTTTCTGACCTGTAGCCATTAGCCATTAATGGACTCAGGCACCATTCCTAAAAATACTTCCTGCAGGCAACTTTTTATAACATCCCAGAAATGACAGAAAAATCAAAACATTATTACACTTTTGAAAAGATGCTGCTATTGAAACAAATAGCCCATCAAAACAGTGACAAATCTCACAGTCCAAATGTCTGTGTATGCTAGACCTGAACACAATAATTGTCATGTTAGGCTCATGCTTAGGATACCCAGGGACAGTTTTAGGGATAAGAGATGAGAAATAAACTAATTTAAAAGTAAGACTGGTCAGAAATGCTCCATTACCTAAAACTGAGGTTATAATGGAAAAATCTGTTTCTACAGAAAACTGAACACTGATCTGAAAAGCTGAAATTGCCAAAACAGTTTGCTTTCTTGAATGGCTATCACAAATGATTGTTAGGATTCCTCAGAAAACTTAGGATAGTTTGTATAAATACTCTGATTTGCTCACTCTCAATAAAAGGGATGATTTACTGGCAATCTGATATACACACATAAATATTTATACACACACACACCCTGTATTTATGTAGGTATATCTTATAACTTCTTGAACTAAAAGGTAGGGCTTTGAAGTCCACAATCATATGAACCTGCACTGTGATTCCAGTTCGTTGAATGTCATAGGCACAAACCCACTGTCTGACTGCAGTTTCCGTTAATAAAACTGTTCCCAGTGCAGATGCCGGAGTGAACAGAGTGCTCAGAGCTGTTAACAAATACACTGAATTAGAAAATATCTCTATATGAACAATGTATCTGAGCTAGCCAGATTAGAGGATTATGTTTCCCACTGCAGCAGTTCATATTATGGTGACACAGAAATGTCAAGGATAACAGAAGTTACTGCTGAGGCATTTGAAAAACTGAAATTAAAAACTATGACTTAAAAAAGAAATCATAGAAAGATTCACAAAACAAATTAAGCAAGACACTGCAGAAGTAAATAAACCCTGAGTAGAAATTATTCAACTGAATTGAAAAAAGTCATTAAAAGGTCAGGTCTCATACCATTCTGTGTGACACCAAAAGTAGGGGATCCACTTTCTAACCTGTAGACAGGGGAATTTAAGATAGATTTCATCAATTTATCATTTTGTAATTCAAAGCTTTTGATAAGTCTACTTGCATCTAGGGGAAGTTACAGAATGTCTTTTTGGGAGAAAAATAGTTATTCATCTTGCATTCAAAAGATTGGAGGGGGAGGTGAACTCGAAAAGAAGATACTCATGTAAAAAAAGCCCAATTGCCTAGACACAGAAATATCTTACTCTGATCTGAAAACTTATCTCATTTGCTATAAATATGTTCTTGTTCATTTTCCTTGTGGTTACCATAAAACCAGTATTTGTTCCATCTTGCAATTATTTTTAGTAATAACTGTGCAATAAATTGCACATTAAATAACTACACCAGCAATAAAGAAGCCAAAACTGCAAGTTTGGCATTTCACTGCTGCCAGCCACAAAAATTAAAAACATGCAGAAAGAGGAATACAATTTTAATGAAAAAAAAAAAAAAAAAGAAAATGCCAAGCAAGCAAACTGAAGACAGAGCTCTGTCGTTACTCATTGTTAACTCTTGAATCCTATTGCATATTCTCGCTAGTGCCCTGGAGGATTCATCTTGTTTCCTGTTGTCTTTCCTCTGTGCCTCCATCTTCTGGTTGACTCTCAACAATAATCTCCTCCCCTTAAATTCTATTTCACCTTACGGCTTCTCTTGCTTTATTTTATACTCCACCATCTCCAGCTGCATCAACTTTCTGCGTGCATAAGCTACCTAAGCAATAACTACAACCTTCCATTTTCCTTCCGAACGTAGTGTTTATCTCATTTTTTTTTCATGAGGTTACACTGACTGCCTAGATGTTTCCTACTGCTGCAGACAGTGCTTTTGCTACCAACATGCTTTACCCTCTGCTGGAGCACAGGCTCTGCACCTCTGCCTCCTAGTGCCTGAGCCGAATGCGGGCACTATGAGCTGCCCCTTTCCCCTCTGAAACACCACCTCCCCTTCCTGCAGGCTATGGAAAGGAAAACACTGAGGTATTGTCAAGTTTCTAATCCCAGCAAAGACAAGGATAGAAAGTAATTTAGTCGAGAGTCACAACTGTTACACTTTTTCTTTCTGGTTGGTTTTTTAAGGTCGGAAGCACAGATTATGACAGTGGTCTGTGTTACATTTGATACACAATGGAGGGGGAGAAATCATTCACTTGCCCTTTAGTTACTGCTCTGCTCTGCATTAAATAGACGATGACTTCAATATAATATTGGAATTAGAAATCATAAGAAAAACTACAAAAATTACTAGAAGCTCACATTTAAAAAAAAAATCAGTCTAGCCCACAATTTATGAAAACTTCTTTGGTTCATAAAAAAAGGGAATTACTATATTTTTCTTAAGTCGATTACAGAGTATAAACAAGATAACTGATATCTTTGCACCACCATAGCCTACTATGAATTTAGTAAGTATTTCCCTTCTGAGCTGCTGTTTCAACAGTTTCGTTTGCATTATTGAAAACAATTCTTTTTATAAACATTATGCTTGTATGATTATTAGACAGACCATAAGTAATACAAAAACCTTATGAACTCTGTAACATGTTACATAAAATACTACTGTGCTATTTAAACAACTTTATATTCAGCATTTCTTTAATTTTATTTCAGACTTCTGACAGAAACAGCTTCTCTGACTCATCTGTCTCCCCAGTCTCCTATTGTTGCTCTTTTTGCTGTGACTCATACCGTATCATTCTTTTGCTTTCAATCACAATTTTGCTATGCTAATTCCACATACATGAGAACCATCACATTCTTTTCTCTCTTTTATGACTTTACATAGTCACAAGGTAGTACCATAATATCACAATTCTGTCTTTTGCCTTTTTTATCGCCTCTTTGCAATGTAATATACTTTTATTAGCCTTCCTAGTCTTTTGTGGCCAAATGATATGGTAGTGTTTCCCAGTGAATTTTAACCAAGTAGCAGGTTTTCCTCTTTGTTTTTTTTGATCTGTTACAAAGATCTAATTTCTATTTTACTCAAAAAATCTTGTTTGTGAAATGGCAAAAGGGAGATCCGCTTGGTCACATCTAACACTGCAGGCAGGTTGTTCCTTTGCACCCCATTTCTAGCAACGAGACAGTCCCAAGCTGCTGCTATACCATATAGCACCCTCCAATAAAACTGTCTTGAGTTTAGAGAGAGTTTGCATGTTTATCTTGAAAAAGGTGGAGCTGCCACCTTGCTCCAAACAGGGTATGCGCAGTGGTTATAAGATAATTCTCTGTACAGCAACATGAAAACTTAGGAAAAAAACCCCAAGAATTAGACAATTAAATAAAGACCCTAGCCTAAGAATACATTTTTCTGGATTTGCAGTTGCTCAGCCCAAACCATGCCACAGTAGATCTTCCTGTAGCCCACCAAACTCAGTATAGAAGAATAATGGAATAATTATATTATAACCATGTTTGCTAGGTTTGATTTTATATTGTCCCACCTTGTTTTATATGTTTGAAGGTGTTTTAATTTATGTAGCTAGAGGTATTTTGTCACAGTTCTGCTGTCCCTCAGCAAGTCATCCATTGATTAACAATGAAACAGGGTTCTCTGTGTGTTAGAACTTCATGTTAACCCATGAATTTAACTGCTTTCTTTTATTCTGCCAAACAAATTGAGTATTTTGTTCCATTCTAAAACCTTGTTTTAGAACTTCTAGCAGACATGGCAATTTGCTGTGGGATTTTTGTGGCAGCCTGTTTAGATCTCTCTTTCCTCACTTGCAGCCTGGTGCATCAGTGCTGTATTTTAAGTCTTGTACATGAAGAGTCATAGCTGGGGATGCGAGCTCTAAAGGCCAGATGCCTCTTGGCCTTACTCAGCAAAATTACCTCTGACTTCAATGAGATTTTTTGCTCAGTTAATGAGTGTAAAATGCAACTCTCTTTCACTGCAGTTTCCGTTAGGGCCCTGAATACACAGGCACTTACACATGTACTTAATTTTATGCATACGGACCCTGATTTAGTTAAAGTAATTAAGGACATGATCAACTTAAAATACACGAGTGTTGTCAGTGAACTCAATGGAACAATTCAAGCACATACAATTAAGTAAATACATGAGCGTTGCCCTGGTTGAAGTTGATTTTCTTTTTGCATGTAACAGGCCCAGCCGAGGTAGGCTTTTAGAACCCTTTCTCTGGTTGTGCCACTACAACCCATAGACAAAGCACGAAGGAAATCTGTGACTTGACAGGTAAAGGCTGAAAACAAGTCAGCAGCATTATTTTAAAGTGAATTAAAACTGTCTGAAATATATCCAATCAATCATAGAAATAGTAGAACGTACTCCTATAAAGAGAGTTATACTTACCCGTTCCTAGTCATTGCTCTTAAGTCAAACATCAAACTGTTTGACCTTAAAAACATTTGACAGGAGCAGGAGAGAGCTATCTGTCCAAAACTCATATCTTCTACAGCTTTCTTAGTTTGCCACTAGAGATTTCTTGGACTCAGTTGGACAACTAGCTTTGAAGGCTCATAGCCAAAATTCCGTCCCTAAAAGCAGTACAGGGTAGAAGAATATTAATGGGAGTAGAGGATACAGCTTTTCCAAGCCATCCTTCTCAAGGAAGGCTTGTTTGAAAGACTGGGAGGAGTGAGCTCAAAACCACTCCTATGCAATTAACCAAGAGCCACGAGTACTTCTCACCACATTCAGTGCCATAAGGATGTGGTGGCAATGCTCTTCAACCTGCAAACCTGCTGTCTGCCGTCTCACCCGCCCACATAAGATCTCCAGACAAGGAGTCATTTGAAATACCTCCAGATATTGTATTGTACAAGCACATGGCAGTTTACAGACAGAAGTTGCCTTTACTGCAAGTTCATCTAGCCAGAGTAGGGCACAACAGAACCTTGTCCTTTATATCAAAACTATTTATTTTATGCATCCTTTTTAAACAATATTTTTCTCTCTCACCACACATACAGTGTTAATATAAGATCCCGGTTGTATTAGGCCAGTCTACAGACACCTTTGTACGAGTTTGTGTGAGCTGGGCAACCTGAGAGTTACGCTGGATACCCAATGATAGAAACTGAGTGCAGGTAATTTTGCACAGTTTAGTCCTTGGACTGCCCCTAGAGATAGCCTTCTACCATTGCTATCTTATTCAGTCTTTCATGGATAGGGTATAAATATATCATTGTGTTCCTCATCTGAAAAGAGTCCAGCTAGAAACTCTTTCAATCAAAAAGACTTATTTTGCCAGCATGATGTCATCTCAGAATGACATCTAGTTACAGTCTAAGGTTTTAGACACAGGGAATAAGGGACAAATTCTCCCTGAATTAGGATTGCTCTAGGCTTAGAAAAGCAACCCTAAAAGATAAATCCAGCCATAGAAGGAATGAGTATAGGGAAATTGTCAGAAACACACAAACAGTATATTAACCTTTAGCGTAGTTATCACCTCTATGGCTGACACCAGGATGCATCTGAGAAAACAGGGACCTACCTAGGATTTCTGTGAAAGCCTGGTGACCAGACTTTGTCCTCACAACCCTGCAGGATCCCTGACATGGATGTATGCCATTTAGAACAACATTTAAGCTGTTTTAACAGCAGAATCCAAGTGTCACACAGTGACCTCTGGAATTGGGAAAGTATTGTGCAATGCAATAGTATTAGGGCAAGAACCTCTGTTCAGCTCTACTTTTGATTTTCCTTTTGTTTCAGTTCTTTTGAAGCTGTATATAAATACAGCTCTGGAAACTGCATCATTGCTGCCCAGTCTTTGTGGACATTTCCTCAGCCTGTCTGGAAAGGAGCAGAATTTTCTGCTTTTCTTTCTGTTCCCAAGTCTCTAACACACTCTTCCAATTAATGCCCTGTTCATGAGCTGTTACCAAGTAGATGTGGTCAGATGCCACGTCAGCATAGTTTCACAGACTCCAAGAAATTTACTTCTCATAATCTGGCATGAGAGCACTATGTCAATGGAATTACACTAATTTTAAAAAAGAATCAACCTCCAAGTGGAAGCAGTTACAGAAAGCCTAGGAGGCATAAAAATGGGTAAAGGTAATAGGAGTTACATTCACTACATGTCACTTACATGGGTATAATCTGTACTAAGCTACTTTTAAAAACAATTTCAACAAGGACGAAAATACAATGAAAAAAAAAAAAAAGGCAACCTATTCATGCAATTAATCATCAACCTAGAGAGAGCACCTCTTCCCAGGCAAGGGTGTTGGAGCAAAACTACTGGAATCATTCAGCAAGCAATTAGATGATCCATTGGGGAATGATGCACTACAAAGGTAATGAGCCACCTAGTTCTTACTTTCATAATGAGATTCTCCTGCTGTTCTTACAGAAAGGCTCTGGGGAATGCATTATCCAGGAGGCACACCACACCATGACTTGAAATACACTCTGCAGGAAGCTAGTTGGCCTTTGGATACCATGGGTCCCTAATGTATAAAATATATCATCTGTATTTAGAAACCCCACACTCCATTATGGGCATAATTTGAAGTTCTATTTGATTTATTAGAGACTTAGGTATATACTAAATGCCTTTCTTCACAGTGCTACTCTTCTGAGCTGAAGAAAAGCGGTGATCACAATAAAAAAATGCTTCAGATGACCAAATAGACACAACAGGTCAGCTGGCAGCTACACAGGAGACATCCATGTTCCCACCACAGGCATGCTTGCCCCAAACATATACCACAGAATGGGTCTAGGAGAGAGGAAAATGTTAACCTCTGGACCCCTTGGGAGGAATCTTACCTGACTTACCTAACAGTTTTACTATCCTGAATTTGGGAAGTGCTAGAGCCTAGATAGGTGAGAAGGAAGAAAGGGGTGAGGTGCCTCAAGGTGATGCTCAAGGAGGGCACAGCCCTAGAAGGACAGTTTAGTCTGATAGTATGTTTGCTTATCACTAGCCTAGCTTGTTCCCTCCCCAGGCAATGCAAATAACACTGTTGTAAGACACTTTCTGCTAAGTCAGAACATAAGTGATTTATTCCACTGCTGCATTTGTTTTCCTGTGTACAGCAGAAACAACCCCATATGGCAAGTGATTTGTTGTAATAGATGGGAATTTGAAGAATGTATCTTCAAAACTTGGGATCTGTTATAAACAAGTATCAGTACCTAAAGGACGAGATGTTAGTGGAGGGTATCTATTTTTATGTAGGGCATAAATCAAAACCTATTGACAGGAAGGAATTTTGGATCTGTCTTTGCCTGTGTGGCAACTATAATCGGTTAATCATCACTAAAAATTTCATGGCTTCAGGATATGACTACAGTACTTTATCTATTATTTAGACACTTAGTGAGGAAAAATACAATACTGCATTAGTTTTTAAATGACGTTATAACTACAATGTAAGCATGCATAATATTCATATTTTAAATAAACCCAGAAAGGAATTGTAAAGGTATACCAAAATCACATGTACAAAGGTAATACATGAGCAAATGACGGAGTAAAAAGGTCATTTGTAGTTGCTGCTTCATTTAATTTTACATAAGCATATACTTGCTAGAAATAGCATCTGTCATGAGGGACAAAAAGGAAATGAAGTGAATTTTATTTCTGAACTTTCTGAACAAAGAAACATCTTTGATGAGCAAAACAAACATCTGCAATTCACCGATGTTGTGTATAGCTCAGCAGGTTTTGGTTCAGTCTAAATAGAAATATTTATGTACTTTACTGCATGCCAATATCTTTTTGTTGTAATTGTAGGACTGCTGAAGTCATCCAAGTTATGATAAGAGAAAATGTGTTCTATGTCTCCAAGTCATTTCAGTATAACACAGGTCTGTATTTTATTTCTAATGGTACAAGTGCATCTCAGTACCTATTGCAAGAAACCCATTTCCTTGCCTAGAAATCACCTGTATCAGCACTGGTCTGCTGTACTTGGAGAGAAGGAAGGGCTGAAGACTGACTGTCTCTAAGGGAGTGAGAAGAATTCCCCAAGAGGGAAGAACTCCACAGTTTCTGTTATAGGTGGGAATATGTAGCACTACTCCCCTTTACTGATTGGATTTTGTTTCCTTCAGACATTTCAGAGACATGTTCAGCTCTAGTGGAGAGTGGAATTTGGATGTCAGTAATTTAACAGTCTGACCCAGATGATTTTTTTGTGTGTGTGACCCACTGCCTTCAGTCAGCACATGTGGGCATATGAAAATTTATGTAAAGCAATCACACAAGATTCAAACTTGACATTTGGTTATTTCACAGCTGTCAGTACAAAGTAGGTATTTGCTAACAATACAAATTGACTTAAAATGAATAAAAATTACCTAGCTTTAAGCTTAAAAAAATGAATTTATTATTTAGGCATTGCTTAAAAAATGCCTCATGTTTGACACATGATTAGCTGCTGGAAGAAGCAAGTTCTCTTACATATACATTATTATACGTTATTTGTAGGTTGTCTTATTTTTTTAAATCTTTAGTTGACAAGAGACTGCCTGAGAAAAAGAAATGCTCACCACCGTAAGCCAACAGGGAGTAAAAGCTCTCATTCTCATTATTGTCAAATGCAGTGAAAAAGTAAACCCCCTACAAAGTGACTTTTCGGTCGAGAGAAAAAGGTAGACTTTTTTGTGCCAGACTCCTGATTGCAGTGCATAGGCTCACACGGTTATTTTCTATGACTTGCCAAAGTTAGATTTGAAATAGCATGGAAGAACGGTTCAAGGAAATGAAAGTATAATTGTTCTGTCAATTATATTTCTGACTCTGGCAATCACATGCACATTGTGAGAAGAAAGTTCTTCAGTCTGTTTCATTATTTTTCTGTTTTGTTTTCTTCCTGGGAAGGAATAATGATGTCTCATTTGCATAATTCACTATAAGGAAGAAAACCCCATTTTTAATAGGAAACAGTAAATTCTGAATTAGTTGACTTCATAAACACTCACCAGTGGTTGCTGCAGGATGAGGAAGAAGGAGGTCTTGAAGACTATTTGGCAGAGGACTGCATATGAGATCGTTAAACGTTATTCTCCACAGAACTTTGCATCTATGACAGTGACATAACGCTCTCAGGATAACCCAGCACTTAACTCCAACATTTCATAAAAATGATCCATGCTTTTCAAATGAATAATGAGGCTTGATTTAAGGAAGAACAAAGCTTAAAAAAAAAAAAAAATTAAAAAAGAGTGCTTATTGAAGCATTATTTTGAGCACTGTTTTCCTTCACTGAAAGTTAGGGTCAAGTAAAGCAATACAAACTTTCTTTGATACAGAATAGATTCCTTTTCCAACATTGCCCTTTTCCAAGGAAATCTGTTTTTTGCTGTTTAAAAGAAAATAAAACTGATTTGATCAGTTTGAACTCTGCAAAACAGAAACAACTTTGAAACGTTTATCAGCTAGCTCTAACCCCATGCAGATGTTAGAAGACACAATCAAAATAGTTAACAGCAGCTTTCTTTAAGAGGAAAAACAAGATTTTGGTGATGACTAAACTGTCTTGGATTAGCAGGAGTTAAGGAAAACCCACAAGCACCATGGAATTACCTTTCTTCCTTGGCTTTTCACACTAGAAATGCTTTTCTATCAGAATTAAATATCTTTTTAAGTGGCAGAAGCCTAGTCCTTTGACGATTTGTTGTCAAAAGGCTGTATTAATTAGTGCCAGAGTACCACAGATATACTGAAGATTATAACATGGGCTTGAACACGTGACAGTAAATTAGGGAATGAACCCTTTTCTCCTTATCATCTCAAGCCTTCTATGACACTGCAAAGGTGGTGGAATGGTCACTGGAAGCTCTGTGGATCTTTGCCTGAATTTCACCATAAACACAAACGTTTGCTTGTAATGGTTTTAAACTGAAAGAGGGGAGATTTAGATTAGATATTGGGAACAAATTCTTTCCTGTGAGGGTGGTGAGGCACTGGAACAGGTTGCCCAGAGAAGCTGTGGATGCCCCATCCCTGGAGAAGTTCAAGGCCAGGCTGGATGGGGCTTTGAGCAACCTGCTCTAGTGGGAAGTGCCCCTGCCCATGGCAGGGGGGTTGGAACTCGATGATCCTTAAGGTTCCTTCCAACTCTAACCATTCTATGATTCATGATCTAAATATCCACTAGTTCAGATACTCTAAAACAATAATATGATGTCATGGTTTAGGCTGAATTGGCCTATTATGGGTCACAAATGCTCTCCTTCCACTTCTTGCTCCCAGGAGAAGAGGAGGAGAGATAAAGAGATTTATGAGCTTAGAAGGAACTAAACTACTTTAATGAAATTTTAATAATAAAATTAAAAGGAAATAATGAAATAGATACAATATATACAAAACCATATCAAGCTCCTAGGATTACATCACTGGCAGGCACTTGGGAAGTCCCAGACTAGACTCAGTGATGAATGGGAATTGGATTCCAGCTCTGGATTCAGGAATGCATGGATTGGGATCAAAGGCAGATGAACAGACAGGGTCCTCTTTGGACATCAGCCATTGGAAAGAGTGAGGGTTGACTCTATGATCCCTCAGCTTTTATACTGAGCATGGAGTAGATGGGATGGAATACCCTCTTGGTCAGTTTTGGGTCACCTCTCCTGTCCACTCCTCCCTGCAGGGGGGATTCCTCTACGCTTTTCCGTTTCCAGGCCTCCAATGGGGCAAATAACAAAATTAGCTGACCTTGGTAGTTATAGCAATAAGTATAAGCAAGAGCCTCTCTGCGTACTGTTCCATGGCATGGAGTATAAACATTGGTCTTATCACTTAAAAAGAGAGCAGTTTTCTCCACAATGAACTGTTAATTTCAGAGAGCTAGAAGAGGCCTAGCTAAATTACTGAACAGAAAGTTGGTTCTGTTTTACCTCAAACCAGGACACATGATTTAAAACCATATAGCCCAAAGTAAATTCAGTGCTAAGCTCATTAGTGAATCGTTTCAACTGGCAACAAACATGATTTTAAACAAGTAATTCCTAAAATTAGTAGCAGGAATATTAAATGTATATGATGTTGTAAGAACTTCAAGTTCTTAAACTTGGAAGTGCTGCTTATTTCTTTCCCCCAGTAGTTGCACATGCCAAGGGCCTCATTTGGATCAACTTCATCTCTATAATGCATATGTAACATTAGCTGCCTCAGCCAGACCGATGAACCACTTGGCTTTATTAAGTTTCTTAGCCATTTCCCAAAACTTGCTACTTAGTCTTTTGACAACTGTTCTGATTGCTATAAAAACAGGTCATGCCATTTGTTAATACATAACATTTCCTGCTCATTTTCAATTCCATACTCTTGGGATTCACAGGTGAGGAGTCTACATTACAGGTTATGAAGCATTAAAATGGTGGAACCCTCCAAGCATGGAGATCACTGTACAGGGCTCATGAAAATTTTATGAGGCAACACTATAGGAAGTCTAACTGTAGTTCAGAGTCATTTTAACTGTCAGTTAAAAATCTATTCCCATTACTAGCCAAGACTGCCAAGAATTTCTGCTTGGACATCCCCTATTCTCATGCTTTCTGGACCAGAGCCAAGCATCAAGAATCAAAGCCCCAAATCTTCCTCATTCTTTAGCTTTCCTTACTAAATCGAGATGAAAAATAGCAGTTTTATTTTTACTAGTCTAAATTCTTATTTGTTTCAAAATTATTTGAATGCAGCAGAGGCTTATCATGAGGCAGTAAAATACCTCTCGATCACTGGTTTCCATATTTTTTCCTACCTTTCACAGTTCTAGTTTGCGTCAAATTTCCTAAGCCTGATGTCAGATACAACTACATTGTTATTGCCAACAATGTCTTATGGGTGAGAGGCAGCTCTCTTTTAGTTGTTTTTGGCCAGTTTCCATCTACCATGGAAAAGGGATATAAACGGGAGACAAGTTACCCTTGTAAACAGAATAAACCTCTACTTCATTTTCCTCAAAAACTTCACTGAAAACATTCCTTTTTCATGTCCTTCCTATTCTTACTGATTAGAAAGAATTTACTGAGATTTTTCACTTGTGATACCTAGCATGTTTATGTCCTGAAAAACTGTGCACAAAACAAGAGTGAGGGAGAAATGCAGAGGGGACAAGGAGAAACACCATTGAAAATGTTTTCCATCTCACCAGGTTTGTTTAAATTATTTGCCTTCTCATTGCTTAGGAAAACTTTGCCTGTTGCATGAAAAATCTTAGGACTCACTTTGACTGTATCAGCAACTTTCCTAAAGATTTCTTATTGCTGCTGTTATTTTAAATCTTAACAAGTAGCTGAACTCTAATGCCTTTCTCTCCACTAATATAAAGCCCATAATTATCTGCCAGGTGAGGATTTAAAATTCTTATAAAGGCTTTGCTGACAACTTTTCACGTTACATTTGGGAATTAAACACACACACACAAACACAAAAAAAAGCCTTATCACCTTCTGCAATGAAGTCAAATGATACAAATTGTTTTCTTGCCATCCTTTTAGTACAAATAAATAGCCTGGAGTTCACAGCTTTGTTCCCAGTTCTCCTTTGACACAGGCAATGCCTGAGACTTATCAGCTGGAAGTCTGCCAGAGCTTTGAACTGCTCCTTCTCCTTCTTCTGGCTTGGTGAGTCAGCACTTGCTGTTAAAGGTAAAGAATTACTGAAGAAGTTGTTTTCTTCAAAGCCTAAGAGAAGGGGAGGAGGGGTGTGAGCAGGAGGGAGCTGTGGGGTTTTGTTTGGTTGGGTTTGGTTTTTCTTTTGTTGTTTTTTGTTTTCTGTTTCTTTGTTTGTCTGTTTGTGGTTTTGTAACACACAATAAAAAAATTAATATTTGACCCTTGAATTGATGTCTCTGACCTCCCTTGAGCTTCCTGGCATTTTTTGTTTATTTGTCTTTAAATAAAGAGTACCTGTAGCATCAGGTAAGAAAGGGAAGAAGTGACAAAAATTGAAATTTTTCCAAGAAAATCCAATACACAGGCATTTAGAATGCAGACATTGCTAAGCCACCTTGTTGAGCACCATTAAATTCACCTTTATGCTGCAAATCCACCATACCAAACATCTGAGACATGCCAGCAAACTGAACCACAAAGGAGTTCCTGTCAACATGGCCAAACCTCTGAAAACTAGCGTAGTGACTGTTATTTATCTTTAAAATTTTTGACAGACATAAACCAAACTTCTTTGGTGCAATATATGCAAATGTGCTATCAAATACTGGTGCCTTTCAGATTTCAAAGCACGTATTTTCTTATGCTGTCTTGCACATAATCTAGCCTCAAATAAAGGCATCAGTAATTTTGACTTGATTACACTATAATTATTCAAATATCTTTAATTTTATACTCTGGACTAATTTCCATATCCGTTGTTATCATTAAAAGAGATTGTTATAGATAATATATCTCATGTATTTCCCCTAATTGAAAAATGCAGTTCTTGGACAATAACAGTTATGACAACAACAACAATCCTGTTTAAAGGCTATTTTGGCAATATTGGTGTAATTATCGCAAACGTAAACTGTGGCAAGCCAGAGCAGAACAGAATCACAGATTCATCGAATTTTCTACTTTGGGAGGGACCTTCAAGATCGAGTCAAACCATCAACCAAAGGACAAGCTGTCGACAGTTATCTTTGTTCTTTTTGCCTAGTTTGTGTCTTCACTATGATCCAATAGGCAACATTGGAAGTTTGCCAAGGAGCTCACAAATTAAGCTTGTTATTTATAAAACTCTATAATATCCAGGCTACATCCCAAGTAAATTTAGTGTAGGTGTCTTGTACTGAAGACCCTCCAGAATCAGAACCACCCCTAGCTGGAACTTCCAGCAGTTGGTGACACCCAGCACAGTCCTGAGTTGTGGTGCAGCATCATCTTCTCTATGAAAATGTCTGCTTTCCCCAAATAACCTTTCTTGTTGGTGAATTCTTGCTGGATATGGAAAGTGAGGAGGGGTAGAACAATTCACCAGCAAAAGTGCAGCTAGGACAACTGAAGACAGGAGTTACTTCTTCCTGGATCTACCCCCAAATAGGAAAGAGAACCAAGACAGATAATGTCAGACAAAAAGTGCATGGAAAAGATGAAAGAAGTGTGAGAAAGGTTAAAAAATGGAGACTGGGACATAGAAGAAATAGCAGAAAAGGAAACAAGGCAATAAAAGAAGGGAGAAATTAACTGTGAGAGAAAAGGAACCACATGCTGAGAAAGAGGAAAACCAAGGGATAGTCAGAGGCATAAAAGAGTGCAGATACATGAATTTCATATTTGCCAAACACCAACACAGCTCTGAGGAAGAGGTTCGGGTGCCACGTACTGGAATAAGAGAGAGGATGGAAATACCAAATGAAATGATGAAAATGAGAAGACAAAACAGTGTGAATAAAGAGTGGCATTAAGAGATTAAAAGCTCTTCAGGGGAAAGATTGCTTTTTTATTGTGTGCTTTTGCAGACGTCTGTAGAATAGGATTTTTAGCATAACTCTTTTCCCTGAGTACAAATAATTAACAATAACTGTCAAAATAATTCATAAGACTACTGACTTCACAAATTATTTTGTACCATTCTCAAGGGTAAGTGCTCCTTTCTCCCAACTCGCTACCCAAAAATCGCCAGTAAACCTAGCTGCTTCCCTTGACAGCTCATCTTATCTTTCTCCTTCCTTTATTTCAGCTTGAATTATGGGCAAATTAATATACTTTCTACCTTATAAGCAGAGCCAAAGAAACCCCATATAGTTAGCTCTGTGGTGAAGCTGACTGCATTTTGTGTTGAATTTGTAATGAACACCCTTCTGCTGGCACTTGGCACTGCTTTTTCAAAGCCAAGTGTTTTGGATAGGTAAATAACAAATGCTGGATTTGTCAGATCTCTGGAACATTGGCATTTTACCATGGATATTGCAGTGTCTGATTACCACACTACACTGTTAATATCTCTTTTTAAATGTATGCTCTCAAGAAAATTAGTTTCCCTACAATTACATTTAATCATTAACTTATACTTACAAAATATGGACCACTTCCAGCAGAGCCTACTCACTCTTCCTTCATACTGATGTTCTTCTCTTCCATTACATAACATTGGGCTGATTTTTTAGCAAGAACAAAACGGCGGAGAGTATTATCTGGTCTGGTTGCAGACATGAACCATGCTTTGAGCTGTCTGGATGTGAATCAAGTCCAGTCTACAAGCATGCATCCATGGCTTTCAGCAGATGGCAAGAGCCCCACCTTCATTTGTCCATGTTCTAGCTATCCAACAGCACTGTATGTTGCGAGAAAAGGGAGAATTGGATAACCTTAGCGTTGAAAGCCTTTTGTTATCCTTCTGTGAGCTCCTTCTAGTTTCTTACTATCTTGAACAAAATATTCTTCAGGTGCAATCTCAACAAAACTCAAACCCAAACACTAGTGTATATCATCACTTTCTCTTACAGCCCTTTTGAAGTAAAATAAGTGGACTAGCAAGGATTTATCTTTCTTTAGTGTCACGCCATTACTGTGCATGCAAATGACTATCTTCCCAGCGCCAGTTGTCAGATAGCACGGTTGTATTTGATCAGTGCAATTTTAATTTCTGTAGATTAAATAATTTCAATTGAAATAGAATCAATAAAGTGCAGGCAGGCTGCTAAACTGATCTTTTCCAGGATCCTTCTCCATAGTTCTCTCCATCCTTCCTCAATTGTTACCTATTGACTAAGATGTAAGACTGAAGGGGAAATAGAAGGCCATGGAGATTTTTATTTACAAGAATAAGTTATTTTGTTTGCATGTGCATTTTCCAATAATGTAGACTCTGAAATCTTGAAAACCTGGTGGATACATTTTAGAGAAACCAAAAGAAAAAATAATCCATGCCACCTTTGTAATGTCTTACTAATATTTTACCTTTCTGTTAACTGTGACCCTAGCACATATATACTGTAGAGGTTGCTTTTTTTTTGGTAGAGGTGGAAAGGGATCTGAAATGTCACCAATTCTGTTTATATGCAGAAGCCAAAAGAATAAATGGAATATCCATTTTTAGACAGAATTTCCTCAATCCATAGAAGTAACTTGAAGAGATTTAGAGGAATGTCACTGTGCTGAAGGTCAGTTGTCACCTCTGCACAAAATTTTTTTGAAACTTAAATGCATGCATTCTTTAGTCCCAGATTCCTTTTTTCTAAATAAAATCTCACTGCTATCTCTAAAGAACCCATTTTTGAACTAGCAGCAACTACATTGCAATAGTATAAACTTGCACTAGTGTGCAAGCTGATCATGTCTCAGCACATTTGAATGAGCAGGGCTTCCCTGTAATTGCAGTATTGTTATAAATCCAATAAATAATAATGCAGCATGAAACTACACTTGCTCTTTATGCTGTCATACCACACCATATATTCATACGGAGTGATTTGTCTAGTCTCAAACTACAGGGCCCACTCAGAAAGCTTCTCTCAGGTTTTTTCTTCTGTGTCTATAAATTATATCCCCCAATACTATTGGGAGAGCTAAAAATGAGCTGAAGGGGGGGAATGTGTTGCCTAGGAGTCAAAAGAGCCTCACATGTTCACAAAAATAAGTGAAAACAAAAAATCTACATCAACTTTCCTTAAATAACAGTCACACAATGGCAGGCAGCAGTATTTACAGAGACAGCTGGTCCTTATTGAAATAAGGAGGCGAAAGATGATAAAACAGAAATTAGCATCCTTGAGTACTGATGGGGTTTTTTTCTTAAATTGTAAATGTCTGTAAATAGTTCCTACAACGCAGGACACAGTTTTAGACAAACCTATGATAGAAAAACATTTCCAACTTTTCCTACATCAAGAGAAAATATGATTTGTAGCAGCTTCTGGCAGTACTAACATGAGCTAGTACCAGTTATATCCAGCAAGTAATGTATAGCTAAGCTGGACTGACACTTCAAGGAGCACCTTTCAGCAACAGGGAGGAACTGATCAGTTTGAGGAATATTCTTAACACTGGAGCTGCTTCCTCACTTTCAAAACTACCTTCTGATGTAAACCTCCAGCGTGTGATTGATCTGACACTAGGCCCAACAGTCCTTGACAGCCTCCCACATCTGCTGTAGGCAGTAAGCAGCCAGTTGTCTGCTCTTCAGAGGTTCAGCAATTAACAATTCATTTTATCATGCAATATTAACAGCTGTAATAACAAAGCCAACCTTAGCAGCAGCAATATGAATAACAAAAAAAAAAAAAAAGGAAAAAATAAGACCTGCAACACTCAGAAGACAATTAAAAGGAGATGGTTTCTTTAGAAAAGGGGGAGTTGGTGATTCAGGGATGAAAATAGGGAGAAGGAAGAAGAAAAGATCATAGAATCATAGAATGCTTTTGGTTAGAAAAGACCCTTGGGATCATCGAGTCCAACCATCTACCCTACTCTACAAAGTTCTCCCCTACACCATATCCCC
>JAOQGH010000115.1:0-17988 GCA_025769975.1 Gallinago jamesoni
TTGAATCATGCCCTCTCCTAGGATGCTATCTGATTCTGCCATACTTGTTTTTCTCACATTTTTCTTATCAGTAGCACAAGAAACAGTTCATAAAACTCTGTTAGCAGCGGTTTCTACAATGTCATTGAGAAGAGGCCAAAAGCTATTCCTCCTGCAGAGGAATGTAAGTAATGAGAAAGATGGCAGAATTTGACCATTAATGAGCAACACCTATTTTGTTGCCACTGTCCAATTTCAAGTTCCCAAAGACAGCCAGGAAAGTGGAACTGTGTTGAAATGGCTGCTACAGACTCAGGGCCCAGGCCAGCTGTCCTTCCAAGTGTACACAAGTGAGGACTATGTGTCAAACAAGCACTAGAGATTCTTCTGGCACCTATGAGACTCAGTTGTCAGAAATCACTCTATCAAAGGGTGAATATCTGATGCTTTTCCTTTTGGGTGCCTGCTTCTCCTTCTCCCAATAACCTAGCAGCTAAAACAAACTATTACAAATGCAATTGAATTATTTCTAATTATTTCTAAATGCCTTTTTCATATTGGCCATTTGTGATCCTAAACTTCTTACTTTGATTCTAGATTTTCTAAAGAGACAAGTCCTTCACTGAAGTTGGTGAAATTTTGTCATAGATTTCAGCGGCCCCACAAGCTTTAGTCTGCATTTTCCCAAATGCCCTGTTCACTTTAGGTGTTCCTTCTAAATTTTTGGAAAGGTTTAAGCAATGCTGTTACCACAGCAAAGGCTGCTGCACCAGAAGGTCCAGGAGTATATTTGCTCCAGGTTGACGGGGTCCCTGAGAGGGTGGGTGGCATTCAGCCAAGGAAACCCAGGTCTGGTCTTTGCTAAAGCTTCCACTAACATGTTTTGAAATCTATTAGAAAGACTGCCTCATATATGGGCCCAGGATCTGATTACATGGCCAGGGAGGGGCAGGGATGTGTCCCATAGCCTCAAGACCTTTACTTGGAGCCAGGGCTTTTGAGGTCACCGTGCTTCTTAAGCCATTTCACCGATGTGTCGCTCCCACTGAGGGACCGAGGCTTTCCATGTGCCTTTGGGTAATGCTCAGGCTGAAGGGTAAATGTAAGGTATGGCGTGCCCATGCACGATTAGGAGATCATGTTGCCCAGGAGGCCATGCAGTTGATCAGAGGAAGGGGTGTGAATTATGCAGCCTCCTCCACTGTTCACTTTCCATTGGCACACACAGTGACTGCCAGCAGTGAATCCATCCTCGGCAGAAAAGCCTTGCAGGGGACCAGGGGACCACAGAAGAGGAATCCAAGCTATTTCTCGATGTCTCCACCAGGGACTCACCTCCTTTGTAGGTGCCTGGGCTCCGGTACCTGCCGAGGAGTCCTCAATGCCTCACCACTTCCATGACCCACCCTGAAGGTGCACACATTTGCACTTCTGCACACACGTCCACACACACAGACGTACAGGCTTTAATTCTGTAAGCAGAGCAGGCCCCAGAGCTTTGCAATCCTCAGGTAAGAAAAATTCTAGTAACACATGCTCCCCACATGCTGAGCTGCAAGATGTAGGAATATGACAGCTTCTTCAGAATAGGCAATTAACGTTCATTTCTGGCTGCTCAATAGAATAATTTTTCCTCATTCCTGGTACTTCATTTGTGCACGTGTCTGTAAACGTGAAAGATTTGAACACTTTGAGTAGGTGGTGTGCAAACCTGGGGGCTGGAGATCTCTTTGAAGCTGCTGACAAACTTAAGGACAAGGTTTCTTAGAGGAGAGAGGGGAAATACATACACAAAAATTGAGCTTTCCTCTTCAAAAAGCCATTAAAGGAAGTGAAGGGAGAATGGCAGCAGGAGTTGTAAAAGCTGAGGATTTTTATGGGGTGGGAGTGGGCAGCAATTAAAACAGCTGACTGCAGTTCTGAGCTATTTAGCCCACTGACACCGTAGCATCTATAGCAACACTATTAAGTAGGCCAACAGCAGTAACTTGGAGATACAGCTTTCTACTGTCATGTAGTCAACATCTGGGAGATGAAAACAGCTGTATCCTGGTGTCCTTTGTGCACAGGAACAGGGATGTGACTCATTAGGGCCCCTAAATCTGGGCTAACTCTGCAAGCTCCAGAGAAATCCATGCTATAGGAGTTAGGCATAAGAATCACTCTAAATGAGGTCCTGGTGCTCTCACATGCATTTCTCCATGAACTTGGAATTCTTTAGATTATAAAAGTGTTTTTCTTTTGTGAATGGTACGTACAAACCTTGCCACTCTGAGCCTGCCCCTCCCAGGCTGTGGGTCAGGGAGCTACTGGATTTTACAGCAGCTGCTTAAAGTCAAGGTTAAAGAAAACCCACAAGGCACAGAACTGGAAGACCCGTTAAAAGCACCACATAAATAAATTGTGCTTTTTAGGTCTATCCTTGATTCCAGCGCACCTTAACTCTTGCCTGTAGCAGAAAGACAGCAATGACAGCAGCAAAGGCAAACCAGATTTTACCTTAATCAACCAACCAACCAATCAATCAATCACATGCGGGAAGCACCGTTAGCAGCTGTGAGAGGGGAAGCACAACCCCATCTCCTTAATGTCTGTGAATGTTTTTCCAGGACTGCAGCAAAGGTGTGGTAATAAAAAAAACACCCCTGAAGGACATCACTGCGGGATTGCCATTGTAGGGCTTTGCCTACTAAGTACCCCTGGGCCAGCTCAGGGCAGGCTGTGACAGCTGAATAAAGAGCAAGCCCAAGTTTCATTTTACAAAGGCAAACCTAATAGATGATGGCTGCGTACAGACCCAGCAGAGGACATACCTGTGGCTGCTGAAGGGCTACCGAGTCTTTACAAGGCACTGGCCCCATCAGGGAAGCAGACAAAATGGATGGAGGAACAGCTGCCAGCATCCTGGTTTGCAAACCTCTCCCACTAAGCACTGCCTGCTAAACTCCGAGATGAGGAAGGGAAAAGAGGGCTGGAGAAAGACTAAGCATATCCAGAGCTCAGCAAAACTAAATTACTTCTCCCGAATTCAGCTTGATTTAAGGTTTTGAGTTCATTCTGAGTGAATGCATTGGGGGGGAAAAAAAAACCTTAAGTGAATGCTCTGTAAATTAACCATTAAATCCACTCAGATTCAGTTAAATTAAAACATCAGAAAATCAAAGCCAGCAGAATGATCTTTGTAGCCATGCCAATTTTTCAGATATATATAATATTGCCTTTTATGCAAGCTTTGCATTGTGTTAGAGCCCTGCCATTGCCCAGAACAACAATTAAATACTACATTAAGGCTACCTGCATTAGCACTTACCCTGGCTCGCTGAGCTTCAGCAGCAAAATAAATTGCTGCAGATTTTTCAGCTAGCAAGAAAATGACCAAATTGTTTAGAATTACCTTTGGGAAAGGAAAATACCTTTTGGTAGCTGGCTCTGGGGCTGAAACATGCAGAATTAGAGAAAACCTAGGGGAAAAAAAAAAGGACCCCAGCCAGTTTATCTCATAAACACGCATGTTTGTCTCACACATTCAGCTCAGAGCACCTTCCCACCCACCTACCCCCAGTTCAAGACAAGTCAGCAGAGCTGTTTCTGAGGTTATTAACAGCAAGAACGCAGGGTTGAAGGTGTTTTGGAGACCCCTGCTAAGCTTTCTGGAGAAGTCGTCTTTCAGCTGCTCATCCTCGGTGTTAGCACTCGCACAACTGCGGCAAGGACTGGCCGCGCTGGTTAAGCCACCAGTGAGGCAGTGGCCAGGCACGTTCCTGGAGGGCTTTTACAACAAAGCCTGTTCTTCTTCTCTGTGCACAGAGGACTTCAGATCAGGAGGGTCCCAGGAAGGCTTCCCCAACCAGAGGCAACCAGCACCAGAAGGAGGGAGACGAGCCCCGAGCTGCCCCGCTGCCCTGAGTCACCCCTCCTCAGTCTCCCTCCCAGATGACTAAGGATGATGGCAGGGGGGGATGGCAGAGAGCTGAGCGCCCCACGGCTGTGGTTTCACAACACGAGACGTCTGTGGGCCATGACTGCGAGCTGCTTAAGCCCTCAGGAAAACACAGAGGAGCAATTTCCAAATTGTTTGGGAGTGATGGTAGCAGCTCCCCTGGGGTGGCAGCTAAGTGCTCCTTCCCAGCTGCTGCTCTCAACTGTCTCCGGGCTAATTCTTAAACACGGGAGTGGGCCCATGGATTAGCTGCAGAAATGATCTCAGTTTCACCCCGGACACATCCCTTCAGTGAGACATCATCCTCCCTTTTACGCAACCTACTGTCTTTTCTCTAAGAACGAGGATGGAGGAAAAAAATGGCTTATTGTTGAAAATTATCACCATTTTGTAACATCTTACTGCCCTCTCAGCTGTCAGATACCCCTCTCTCTTTGCACCCGGCCGCTCAGCTTGTGTCTGCAGAATCACAGCAATCGCTTTGGGCTCTGCAGCTTTGTAGGTCTGACTCCACCTCCCCTCGGGAAGGGGTCAGCCGACCACCCTCTCCACCTTCCTCAGCTCCAGAGGCACAGTCGACCACCCTCTCCACCTTCCTCAGCTCCAGAGGGACAGTCGCTCTGTTTCAGAGACACCCTCCCTGAAACAGCAGCCTTTTCCCAGGCCGGCCGGGTGCCCCGGTGAGGAATGCCGACAATCTGCCGGCCGGGAGCGGAGCTGTCAGCATTACTTCCCCACTGCTGAGCCCTCAGTCATCACTCGCAGGCAGGGTAAGTATGCAGCCCGCTGCCTTGTGACAAAGAGCTGTGACTTTGTTTAGGAGCCAAGCACTAGGAATGAGTACCAGGGAAATGTGCCTTAGTGGAACAGGAAATATTAACAATCGGTGATAAAAATGAAAAAAAGCGGCCAGTGCGCGTCTAACTCGGTTGGAGGCACCGCTCCACGGCTGGCTAAGGGTCGTGAGAGCCCCCCAGAACAGCCAACAAGGAAACAGATTTTCCACTTCAAGGCTGACTTTTAAAAGAGTGGAGTAATTTCTCTTATGTTTGTCCATATACAAGAAAAGCCCCTACCAAGGTCATCTGCGCATTGCAGTAACTGCTGGCACAGGAAAGGGCACGGAGGGGTTTTCGGCTCCACAGATGGTTTAAGGGGCTGTTGCAAAAGCCCACAAAGATAGACTGACACAGCAGTGGGTTCGGGTAAGACAGTTGTCTATGAGCTGCTACAGCCTTGTGCATCAATCAATTTTTTTCTTGTGAGGAAAGCAGTATTTGATGGGGATAAGTGATCCTGGCTAAGAGAATTTCCTCTCAAAACTCCTAATTTCTGACTTAAAAGTTTAAGTGATAGTGGAACGCTAGGGAGAAGAAAGTTATTGCCCTCTGTTTTGTTTTTCATGTGTTTTAATTAAGGCAGTTTGCAGACTGGAAAAGCTGCATTAATGCTGGATTCATATCTATACAGTCCTTTCAAGCAACTACGGGGCTGATAACCTCTCTTTGTCCTTGTAATCCTTGGTTCATAGAGGAGCTTAATCGCTCCGGAAATGGGTAACAACTTGCAGATCCCTTCGCTCCTAGTACACGGCTGTTTGTGTAACACCTAGGGCTGGGAACGACCAGGACCTGATTTAATAATCTGAAGACATCCAAAGACTCTGTTAAATCCCATGTGAAATGTAAAGGGTTTGTATTGTTCTTATCTCCGCCGCACATGTATAAGTCATACGATTTAATATTTATTTTTTTTTAAGGCGGGAACTTACCTGGCAGAGCAGTCACGCATTTGGGTCTCCATCCAAGGACCTGTGGTGCCGGTGGGGTGTTTGGACACTGTGTTTGTAGTTGGCTCTAAGGAAGGTCCCTACCAAGCCCAGCACACGAAGCAGCCTGGGCTGCGAGAGGCAGGGTTTCTCACGCAGGGACAGGGACCCTGCCTACGGGTGGAACACTGCTCTCCATCTCCCGAGGCACGACCTTGGGCAGGCGGCACAGGCTCTCCGGTCCCGAGTTTCCTCTTCTCCAAACCAGATATGATATACAAGTGGGCTGAGAGCCTTGCAGAGAGGTGCTATCGCTGGTACAGGGAATTATCATCCCCAGGCCCGGGTCCAAAGCACACAGCAACATGAAGGAGCGCCATTCCCTCAGAGGACCCTGGCCCTGGCACCCAAGCCAAGAACAGGCTGGATTTGTTCTCCGAGTTACAGGTTCACTGCTCTTACTACATGCGGTGCTTTTGCCTTTGTAAATGGAAGTAGGCGCAAAAGATCCCGAAGGCTGAGCGACAAAACCCAACAAAAATTACAGTTAATGAAATAAACCCCTCCTAAACAGTATATGACCCAATTCTTGAGCCTCCTGTGAGTTATAATCAAAACCATATGTACAGTCATAAACATCAGAAATATTTACAAAACACTAACAAGATCTTAAAAACAAAAGCAGTGATTTCCTCATCGTGCTGGAAGCTTTACAAAATGTGGGGTAAATTGTCTTGTTTAAAATATTCTGCTGACCACAGAATGCTGTATGCTTCATTGTAATGGTTAGTCATTCTGTATGTATTTGCTGGTTTGGTTAATCTACTATGGCTGGTTATGAACTATTGCAAGACAAAGGTTATAAAGTAGGGTCAATAAAAATGTTTTTATGCAAAATCCACTGTTGTCATAGCACAATTTTACACAAAAGGTAACTCAAACCCCCATCCAAACAACCATTTTCCCTGCACTGGCAGCTGGGTCTGCATGAGACATCTAACAGAATGACTTGGAAGGGCTGTAAAATTGGCTAAAGTGTCTGCGATCAGTCTATACAGGGGGCAAATGCCTCTGATGTTTTTCTAAAAACCAAAAAAAAAAATAATTCCCAAGAACTTAAGCACAGAAGCAACACCTCTAGCTTTGCCTATAAAGTCTCTTAAGGAAAACCTATAGATGCTGCAACCAAACCAGGCTGTTGAGGTAGAGCGCAAACTCCAGGTGGGTGCCAGCAAGCAACACAGCCTAATTTCCCAGAGCTTCACCTAGGAGCTGATGCCCCTTTCCTTGTAAGCCCATTGTGTAGCACTAGGCCAAGACCCCACAAATAACCAAGCCCCATTGTGAGGTACCCAAGCAGCTCCCAGGTCCTTCAAGTGTCAGGACACTTCAAGGGTGTCCATCTCGCAGCAGGATGCAAAGTCACCGTCTTTTGTTCTGCCCATCTTCAGCACAGAAGGCATGCAGCAACGCTATGAGTTGTGTGTAAGAGCTCTGTGATGTTTACAGGGTCCTTACTTTACACAGCAAAAATGCCCAGTGGCAAGACAGAAAACACATTATAAAAACACCCATAATACCATTTACAACTTTATAAATTCAAAATAGGCTTTTTTTAAAAGACTTAAAAAATTAACTGTTGTGAAGACTATCAACAAAAATATGGTTAGGTGAGGAAAGTCATGTAGTCACTTTCTAGGAAGGACTGAGATGTTCCTGCTTAGAAACAGGTAGTCAAAGAAGTAAAGGTTTTGTTTAAGTCTGATTTGGCTTCAGTTACAAAGAGAATTTTTCCATTTCCATTCTGCTTTGAATTCAATGAAATTGCAAGAAACCGTTCTCGTCTAGATTTCATTTCACAGGGGAAAGATGACAATTAGATTGGTGGTCTTTCATATTTTATTTTGTTGGAAAACATAGGCATTATTCCATCTTCTAATTCCTCTCCTTCTCATTTCATTGGAAAAGATGAAAGACCAGATCGTCTGCGTTATCCTAATCACACACCATCACTACTGGCACAGATGACAAGCAAAGGCCTTGCCTCTAGGGTTTTGTTCTTGGGTTTTCTAAACACAAAAAGAGAAGCAGCCACAATTTTTGAAAAAGGTCAAAATCTGACTTTAGTCTGGAAAAATTCCTGTTGATTTCAATGGATTTTGAATTGGGCCCAGGTTTTTTCTCTGTACCTCGCACTGAGTTTCAGCATTCTTCCTATCCTACTTTGGATCAGAGAAAACTTCTGAGAAAACCCTATTAAGACAATGTTCCCCACTAGGAAAATAATGGCCCCGTTTCTAGGACCATTTCATATGTACCATGAATATGTGAGCAGCCTTATTTTTATATCCTCTTATTCAACACTTAAAGCAGAAAAACATGTTTTCAGTACGCTTTAAAGACATCACCATTGACGCAGGAGCAGAAACAACAAATAATGACTAAGTTCTTGTTCTACTATATTTAAGCCCTGAGAGAGATACTTGCTTATCACTGTTGCTAAAAAGCTCATAAGGGACATCTCAAAGCCGTGAGAAACGGTGGCCCCTTGAATAGACAATAAATCCACAGCTGCTTAATTGGCTTTTCAAAGCCACCGAGCAACAGTGCTTGTGAGAGGTCAGCTCTTTAAGCCATCATTTCTGTATCAAATATTAAGTTCAAATGCCCACATTTTGGATCTTTGCTATTGAGAAAGAGAACTTGTACTTGTTACAGCAATAGCTGCCTTATGGAAGAGGTTACTGACATATCTCTAGAGAAAGCAATTAGCACCAACAAGTCTAGGTCAACGCACACTGTGCCACCAAAGTTAATACACTTTCAGAAAATGCTTAAAAATGTGGACCTGCTGCAATACAAACACACCTCAGGGGAGTTCAAGGCATCCAAATGGCTGCAGTTCTGTGGAGATCCCAAAGCAGCAGAAATCATCACATGTTTTTATTGTCGTACCTCCTTTCCTTTCCCACGAAGCTGAAGAGACCGGGTCAGAGGATACGCCAAATGGTGGGAGTATTGTTTCTGGACTACTTTTGGGTTACTTGAAACTCAGTCACAGCACTTCAGATACACAAAACAGAGCAACAAGGCACATCTTATGCTTCATTTTAGATTCCTAATGTCACACAGTGCAAGGCATTCACAGATAAAGATTACGAGCCTGAAGACTCGGTGCGGGTGCTCACACATGACACACAGCAACAAGCAATCTGGGGACCCTGAGCCTCGTAGCTGTGCTATGGACAAGGATTAATTGGAGCATCTAAGTGGGTCTTTCCTTTGGAAGGTATCTACACAGGTTCAGGGTGTTCCTCTTAGGCCCTTGGACTAAATTTAAGATACTGGAAAAGCTTAGATGAGGCTTTAACCATAACAGATAGCCCACCAAACAACCAGTCCTCCAACATATCGAGAGCTCTTTCAATAGATACCTCTTTATTTGAAATGGAATGCATCTTGAAAAATATGAAAAATAAATCACATCTCTCAGAAATCATTTATGAGTCATATTTACACACAATTTTTTTTTTTGATGACACTGATATTTCTGCTCACAATAGGATATGCTAGAAAACATTTGGTACATCACTGCAGCTATAATTCAGAAGCTGGCATTTGCATATCATGAACCTTAAAAAAAGAGAAATTACTTCAGGATGTCACAGAGACAACATCCACTTGTCTTCCTTTTCACCCAATTTCTAAAATTTCTTGGTCAGCTTGGATTCTCTTGCTGAATCTGCCCCTTAATCACTTTTTCTTTTATTAAGACGTGCAGTTTTGACCTCTTCATGAGTTGACTGCCCACACTTTTGTTATCTATACCAAGCATTTGCCCATGTATGTTTTCCTGGAAATTTTGTTTATTCTCTAGTGAATTTACTTCAGCCACATATTGTTGGCTTTTTTTTTTTTTTTTTTTTGTAAGGGGATGGACCTGATTTCTTTACTTCCAAAGCTCCACTAAGTTGGAGTATGATCTGCTGGACCTACTTTCCTAGCCATTGCTTACAAGGCAGTGACAGACAGTATTTAACCAAGTAGCTCCAATGAAACCTACACAGTAGTAGAGGGCAAGCCAAAAAAAGCCCAGAACTACCTCATTTATAACATCAAACAATTTCTTGGGCTAAAATTACTATCAGTCAAAAAATAAATAAATCAACCCGTGGAATTTAGAGTGTGAGAAAGTTGCTGGATTGTCCACATCAGACAATTTAGCCTTATTTATACTGACATGGCATGAGCTACACAGACCGACTGCCCCCAGGGGACCCCAGCCAACTTGTTCCCATTCATTTTCCAGGAGACAGCCCGGAGACACAAGGGGGAGGTTTGATCCCTACACCCATCCCACCAACTCAGGCTGCAGGCACAGGAAAAGCTCAAGGTGGATTTTGTGACGTGACCATCTCTCATACTAAGCATTTTGGCCAACACCAATGTTTTTAGAAAGGTAACACAGTAGGGAATGACAATGGGCAAAAGTCTACATAACTACATAAATCCAAATGGTTTTGAGAGCATCCTTCAGACCAACTTAAAACAAGAAGCATAAGGTGAAAGAGGGACATTGACTTTGAATCGGTGAAAAAGAACAGAAAATTCAAAATGAAAGCTCTTTTCTTAAACCTTAATGTCAATTATATCACTAAAATTGTTATATTTAATTTTCAAAGTAGACATACTTCCAGAAGAGCAGTAAAATTTCAGCTTTAGACCAGATCTGTAGACTTTTGTGGCATTCAGGGGCTTGCATCCACCAAGGACAGGAACACCTGCCTCTCCTAGAGAAATACATGTCTCCCATCACACAGGAATTAATTTTCATCAATTACATTTATCCTTCAGTAGGCTAAAACATATTTTAGTAGGTGAGATATCAGCGATATATCTGTACATCTGAAAAGGTGGATTAGTTAATCAGCAAACTGTAATTAATGACTCTAAAGAGAGGAGCCAAATTACAAATTACAGTCTATTTTGTGAGTCTTTCACTAGCTCATTAGAGAATCCCCTTGCAGCTCTAACATCCAAGCATTAGCAGAATGATAATGGCAGATGTACAGAGACATGGAAATTGGCTATTATTATTGCCAAGACGGCGAATCTAATCCTAGAAGATGCAGGGCACCTTCAATTTCAATTAATCTCAAAGTAATAACTTTGTTAGGACAGCTGTAATCTACCACCCCAAGCTCGTCACACAACCTCGTCAAGGGCCAGATTGGAAAGAAGCGCTTGGGAATAGTCACAGAGGACCAGCGAGGTCTGGGCGTTAATTCTGCACCACAGCATGTTTTGCACTACCTAGTCTAGTGGGAGATGTCCCTGCCCAGGGCAGGCAGGGAGGAACTATAGATGATCTTTAAGGTCCCTTCCAACCCAAACCATTCTATGATATGTGACTTCAACATCTGGGGGCAAGGAGGAAAAGCAGAGGGCTAAAAGAGATCTCTCCTTACAGGACTGAGCTTAAGCTTAGGGTGCAGAAGTCACAAAGGGACCATCAAGAGCAGCAGCCGATTCCGAGATCTTCCTTTGAGTGTCACTTCAGTCTTTTGCTTTAAACGCTTACAGAAACAGCTTGAACCAAGAATGTGGGGCTTTTACAGTCAAGCTACACCTCAGTTACACAAAACAGAAAAGTCCTGGATGCGTGGTTTTAGAAGATTTTGTTTACGTTCACGTAACTTGTAAAGGGGCCAAAAGCCATTTTCCTTACAGCGCTACTTAAAATAAACAGCTGGGAGGCTGCGACGTTTTACCTTGAACAGGAGATAACAGGCCACGCCGCTCCATCCCCGCTTACAGCCTCCCCACTCTACAGAAACCAGTGAACCCAGGTGGCAGCCACACACAACGTGAAGTCGCCCATCACCTGAAGGGCCCTGTCCCGGGAAGCCCACCGGCCCGCAGCCGGCTCCCTCCTCCGCTCCGGGGCGAGCGGCTCCAACCTGCTCTCGCCAGCACCGACAGCCCAGCTCCCACTGACTTCTAAGAGGCAGAGAAGACGCACCAGCTGTGCAATTAGCCCTTTGTTTTCCAACTTCATGGCTTCGTCAACGTTTTTTTAGAGGCACACCCCTCTCAACATCTGACAGTGCTAAACACCAAAATTAATCTAGTGTATCTCAGCTCGGGAGCAACTTCCAGCTTATGAAAACTGTGACCAAAA
Organism: Gallinago jamesoni; assembly: GCA_025769975.1. Lineage (NCBI taxonomy): Eukaryota > Metazoa > Chordata > Aves > Charadriiformes > Scolopacidae > Gallinago > Gallinago jamesoni. The sequence goes on from JAOQGH010000115.1 coordinate 11,869, forward strand.
CAATCCGTTTGCACGCTAAGACGCAAATAAGATGGATTTTACACTAGGGGCTACTTTAATGCAAGACATTTTAAAACCGCCATGAAAATTCAAGGCAGGTGGAGAGCCCAGGCCGCTCACAAGCCAACCGCGTGGGAGGAGCCCTAGACTCAGGCACTAAGGAACGTCCGTCAGCGCTGCTCGGCTGCAGCCCCCCAGCCCAGGAGCGAGCACATCCAACTGGGTAACTGGAATCCAGCTGGGATTCCTGCACCGCAAAAGAAATGGGTCAGATTCCGCTCCGTTCAGACGTTAAGCAAATGGGTTTTACTCTGGGAGTATCGATCAACATTACTTTTCTGAATAACCAAGAGCGTAGAAGATTTCATCATCTTCTACCACGTGTATATTTCAAAAGAAAATAATTTAAAACCCACATTATAATTGATATTCTCACTAAAGAGAAGAGTTTTCACATGCAGTATGTTTCAGCCAAATTTCCCAAATCACACATCACATTTTCCATGCTAGTGTCATAGAATGTATTTCAGATAAAAATGAAAACCTCTTTTGTCAGATTGCACACAGCTGAACTACACAGAACTTTTTAGTTCCTTTAAAGAGCTAAAGTACACGGTTTTTTTTCCTTTGCTTCTTGGATATGGCCTACATTCAGAAATGTCTTGCAAACAAGCCTTAAAAAAAAAAAAAAGGCAACAAAAAAACAACCAAAAAAACCCAAACAACCCTAATAAATAAAATAAAATACATTAAAATAGAGTTACAGTACGTCATGTCTCCTGGAAGTCCCATCACACCAAAGGATCCTTTCCAAGGTTCATAAATAAAAGATTTGAAATGCTTCTTGGCACCGAGGGCGGCAAAGCAGCAGCAGCAGCTCGCTGGGGCTCAGGTTGTTGAGCCGCTTCTCTCCAGTCCACCCGCATCTCTCTGGCCTTCGCCCAGTTTTTGATCAACTGCAGCACGTCCCCAACGAACGCCCTCAAGTCCCGCTTCCCCGAAGCGCGTCGTTAACTTCACCTGCAATTAGACAGGACAGCACAAAGGGCAGCCGGTGAGCCGAAACCCGCCCGCAGCAGCTTCTTCCCCGTCGGGAGCCGCATCCAGCCCCGGGGACACCCGCGGGGCCGGGGGAGCGGGGCGGGCTCCGAGGGCCGGAGCGGGGCGGGTGGCGGGGGCCGGAGCGGGGCTCGGCCGCCCCGGCGGCGGGAGCGGAGCGGGTCCTACCTGCCCTAGGCGGAGTTGGAAGCGCTGCGGAGGCGCGGTCCGTGGGTCTGCCCCAGGTGCTGCTGCTTCTGGCGGGTGGAGCGGACGGCGAGGATGGCCTGGCGGTTCTTGTACTGCACCATCTGCAGCGTGATCGCCGCGTTCCAGCCCTGCTCCTGCGCGCACCGAAAGTCGATCTCCTTCCCCTCGGCCATCACCACCGTGAAGTACACGTACTTGCCCTTCCGCTCCACGCAGTCCACCGTCTTCATGTTGGAGAAGTGAAGCTCCTTGATCTTGGCCGCCGGCTCGGCCGGCAGCGGCGGCTGCTGCTGTTGCTGCTGCGGCGGCGGCGGGTGCTGCTTGGGGGGGATGAGGAGCAGCCCCTCTTCGGTGAGGATGCAGCGCTTCTTCTTCCAGAGCTGCAGGAGCCCGTCGCTCCTCTTCTCCAGCACGCCCTCCTTCACCGCCTTGCAGCCACTCTCCAGCATCCTTCTCGCATGGGCCGGCGGGGCCGGGAGCCTCCGCCCGCAGGGGCTGGGGTCGGGGGGCAGCCGGCACCAGCCGATGACTCTCCGGCCGGCGCCGGCTCCGAGGCGGAGGGCCGGGAGCGCCCCGGCCCGCAGGAAGCGGAGCGGCTGCCGCCCGTACCGCGGCGTGGCGGGCTGCGGCTGAGCGGGGCTGCCGGTGTGGCGGCGGGCTTTTCCCTCCCCTCGGCTTTTGAAGGCGCCTTTCCCACCCCGGAGTGACACCCAGCGGAAAAGGCGGCTCCTCCCGACGGCGGCGGGGAAAGCCCAGAGCCCGCGACGTCGTGGGAGCGGAGCGGCCGCCCCGCCCGGCCCGGCCCGCCCCGCCGCCGGGACGGGGCTGCGCCCCCCGGCTCCCCCAGCCAGCAGGGAGCGGCGGAGACACCGCAGGAAGGGTCTGCTCGCCGTGTTGAGCTGCCGGTGGGCTAACGCAGGGATTGAGGTGACCAGCGCTCGCTTGGTTTCACCGGGCTAATTCCGGCAGCGTTCCTTTAGGACTAATTTCCTCAAGGTTCTCCCCCGCGGGGAAGAGCAGCGAAGGACTGGAGAGCGCACGGAAGGGAGCCAAGGCCCATAAAGCCGGTGCCAGTCTTCAGCAACCCCCTGCTCTTTTGAACGACCAGCGCTCCCTTAAACAAAGGAGAGCGCCTGAGGCACAAGCTGTACACCCGCTTCACCCCTACTCTTCAGCATTGCTGCTCCCCACCCGGCTTCTCACGTTCACATACACCTTCCCTCTCCGCAGCGCCCAGAGTGATGCCTGAAGAAGACAACTATCTGCACTTCCCAAAGGAAACACTGCAACCTCAGTGCTGGGTAATTTAAAAAAGTAGACCAGGAAAAAAGAACCCACCAAACCGGCAAACAGCTAGGACGACTTCTCATGTTATTCGTTGTTGCCACATATTCGCTTATTGTTTGGATTCTCCCCCTAAAGTTCACTTTTGAATTCATCTATTTGAATAGTAAAGTGACCTAAGGTTAATATTAAACTATTTAAAGTCCTTTGATGTATTAGATTGTAAATCAAAACCCACAAAAACGAATTTGACTGACAATGCCAGTATCAGCCAAACGCTGAAAATTTGATATTAAGTTTGAGAGCACTAGGGTTTTTTTTAAACACGTATTTTTACATGGCCATTAAAAAAAAAAAAAAACCCCAAAAAAACCCCACACCTGCTCATAACAAACTTGGTAGCTAGGAAGGAAGCTGGTCACACTATAGCATAGGTCAGTGGCAGCACATTAGAAAAAAAGTTATCAATAGTAATGATAGCTTTAATGGTGTTTATCTCTGATAACATTTTAAAAAGTTTCCTCTTATAATCTTTTCCTTTTGAAGTTCACAGTTAATTTTGATAAATTGTCAAGAGGTAAACAATTAAGGTAAAGGCAATTACAATTATTTAGCTGGTTTACCTTTCCTGAAGGTAACTGGAAGGCACTCAAATCAATAACAAAGGCAACTTGCTAGCCACAGGCTGAACAAAAAAAGGGATTAACATCTTAAACATTGATTTATCTAAAGAATAGTCCCTTCTCTTTAGAGCTTAATATATACATGATAAGATAAAGCTCATTCCTACAACCTACACCAATTTTAACAGAGGCACATGCTAGGGATCCAAACACCATTTGTGATTGTCTCAATCTGGATTTTGTTGACATTTGAATCTAACCTCCCCGGCACAAATACCTGCATCTCTAGCTGCTGGTGCACACAGAAGGAGCCTCACACGTGCCTTGAGCAAGATTAAGAGAACTCCTGGCTTTTCAACTGATGTCTTTTGCATCTACTTCTTCACTCCTGATTAAGCACATCTCACATGAGCAGAGACTTAAATTTGAAATGGTCCAACTAAAACAAACTGGTTGAAATGTATTCATCTATACCAAACAACCTAAAATACTGAGTTGATGGAAGGCATAGGACATCGAACTAAACCTACAAAAGAGGAATTTCTAGTAATTCACCTGTTCAGTTTTGGTTGCTGCTCCATTGCTGTAAGCGAATCGCCATTTGCTTCCAAGTAAATGCACTAACCAGTAGTATGGAAACTTACCTTAGACTTAGGAGTCCCCCATCTTATTCTGTAACAAGCGTTCAAAAACTTTTTTCCACCACGAAACCCTGCACTGTAACACTTAAGGACATTAACACATAGTATATATATATTTCAATGTAAGGGTTTTTTTTTTGCTTGTTCTCAGTGCTAACACTAATTTGTAATATATCAAAGGAAAAAGTGAGACTGCTGTGAAAGGCCAAGTATTTTCATCAAATATACAGGAGAAAGGGACTAAATTCTAAATTCATTCTACTTTGGCCTTCTGTGACAAAGTTCTCTGAAGTGTTGAATGTTGGATTTTTAACCCAGCTCTAAACACCAATGGACATACTCTGCTAATGTATAGAACTCACAACCACTGTTTATTCCTGGTGAAATTCACCTAAGCATGTGATCAGAAATCAACTTACACAACACCCACTTAAACTTGTACTCTGCGAGCCAGCAAATATTTACAGCCATTTAGAATACACATCATTTGGCCAAAACCATGAAGAGACTAAGGTAAGAGGAAATAGTGACGGTTTCATGGTAAAAGAACAAGCTATCCCAATTTAGTTGTGCAGGGTTTGGCAGCAAAGGATAACATACAATTTTCGTAGACGGAAGTCAAAACTGAACTTCCAGAAACGTTTCTTATGTATTTTGAAAAACCACATTCATCACAGCTACCACAGCACACTACATATCCCAGTGAAGTTTTACTTTATTTTTCTTTAAATATATATTTAAACCACAGCAATTACATATAATACTCCATGTTTGCTACTTCTATTGAAGTTTCACTAAATCCTATGCAGGTTCTGCATCTGTGTCCTGAAATACCTGATGTGCAGATGCCTCCTACTGTCAAACCTTAAATACTACAACCTAAAAAAACACTGCATCTGATCCCTGGGTCTCTACATGTAAAATCCATTTATTCCTCATTGAATTTTTCTTTCTTCCATATACAAAGTTGATATTGGTAACAAATGTTTGGTTGTTAAATACACAGCTCTCCTATTTCATAAGCTCCCTAACCTGGATTCAAGTAGTTGAAGTTTTGCATGTGTAACCTTAATTAAAGAGTAATTACGGAAGAGTAATTAAAGTGTTCTTTTTAAGCCCCAAGGGAAGTTAAACATTGCTTTGGGAAGCCACCGTGAAAGACTAAAAAGCCCAAATTCTACTAGTGTTTTCCTGGGTAATGAGTCTGCAGACAGCTGCTTGACACCAACTATTAGTTTCCAAAGGATGCTAAACCTACCCTGAGTGACAAACTATTAGCATCATCATTTCTTTCATTACTGAGAAGTGGCTAAGCCAGGAAAAGGGTGAAGAAGGAAACCTAAAATAATGAGCTGGTCATTGCTAGACAGAGGGAAAATGATAAAGAAAAAGTAGTCAAGGGTTGAGAAATACATGACAAATAGATATGCTGCAATATGCAATTAAAGCAATTAGACAATCAGCGGTTACTTCTTAAAAATATTTTCTTGACCTTTACCATCTTCAAATAATTTCACTGGAACTTGCTGCCAACCAAAGACTGAAGCACTGAACCTGTGACCCATGGGGCAGACTTCTTTCCCAAATTCCATCTCACCAATACGTGTGTATACTCCACAGTAAAACAGGTATAGATGGATGGAAGACTTAACTATCAACCACATTTCCCCAGGCCTTAGCATCCCCTGTAACCCCACAGCAGCACCAAATGAAGAAATTGGGCGCAACACACAGACTATTGGCATTACAGCTGCTCCAGCCTGGCTCTTCCACAGTCCCTTGGCACTTCAGAGATAGCTGTCTTCTAAAATATTAAAACAGCACTTAAATGCACATTGTAAAGCAAAGCCAGCCTGTTAAAAGTTTTAAAGTGACCTGATGTTCCTTAGATTTGATGCCCTAGCACTGAGTAAAACACGCTGTCAGTTCAGAACATACTGACTGCTTCTCATCAACTCCAGGGTAAACATAAAAAACCATAAGGTTGGGCAGATACAACACTTAAGCATATAGAAGCACAGCTCACAACATCGAAGTTCAGAAGCTAAGCCTCTTCTGCAGCTGCAGACACAACTCCTCTTGTCAACTTCCCACGCTTAAGTTAGATACCTGTGAAAGTAAGAGCAGCACTTCTGCTAAACAGCCACACTCCTTGTGCACCCACTTCTGGCATACAACAAACAGATCCAGAGGTGGAATAGCTTATCATAGAATGATTTAGGTTGGAAGGAACCTTAAAGATCACTCAATTCCAACCCCCCTGCCATGGGCAGGGACACCTCCCACTAGAGCAGGTTGCTCAAAGCCCCATCCAGCCTGGCCTT
>JAOQGH010000116.1:0-17980 GCA_025769975.1 Gallinago jamesoni
GTGGTGCCCAGGGATAGGATAAGAGGAAATGGGCACAAACTTGAATATAAGAAGTTCCACCTAAACATGAGGAGGAACTTCCTTACTTTGAGGGTGGCAGAGCCCTGAAAGAGGCTGCCCAGGGAGGTGGTGGAGTCTCCTTCTCTGGAGCCATTCAGAACCTGCCTGGACAAGTTCCTGTGCAACGTGCTCTGGGTGGGCCTGCTTTGGCAGGGGGGTTGGACTAGATGGTCTCCAGAGGTCCCTTCCAACCCCATATATTTGTGAGGAATGGTACGTTGCAAGCGCCTAGAGAGGAGAGAGAATGCGCTATTGATTGCCTGGATTGCTTGCTTCAGTTTCATACTGCTGCTACTCCTACTACTGTTTAGAACATCGCTCCTCCTAGCTTTGTGTTAATCCCCCTCCTAGAGCTTACGTATATTTCTGTTAGCAACTGTCCTGGCTGTGCATTTTTACTGCCTTTGCCAAATTACTGTTTCAGAACAGTATCCCACAGGTGTACAGTAGCTGACCAAATGCGAATAGCTGTGTTAGGAATAAATAGGCTTTGTAAAATGTAAAGTTGTAAATAAACGTCTTTTTGTTTTGCCTTTTTTTCCTTTACTGTCTGACCTGTAAATTCTGACTTGTGTACTTGAGAAACAAGGCGCCATTGTGGCATTGAAATTAAAGTGATAAATAAAGTATAATAGCAAGGGAAACATGCAGTTTCTAGCTATGCTTCTGCTAATGCAGCTGCTGGCTTGTCATATACTTAAGATACTGAAAAATAAAGCCATTTTACATGCACTGTGATGTAGTAGAAGATTTCATCAGCTCTCATAGTTCTTACTAGTTTAAAAACATTCTCGAGGACATGGATGTTATTTGGGGCGGCTGGTGGTCTCTGTGCCTGTGAGTTCACATGCAAGAATAATGCTGAGCAAAACGCTTACCCCTTCCTAAACCCCGTTCCCCCATGATCTGTTCTGGTTTGTGTCTTCTACGAAATATGAGCAGATACTCTACAATCCGGCAAGCAACAAAATGTATCCCTCTCTTGCTGACTACACATTCAGGCTGGTTCATTAATTTAAAAAAAAAAAAAAGTTTACAAATCACAGAATCACCTAGGTTGGAAGGGACCTTTTAAGATCATCTAGTCCAACCAAAAAACAAACCAAAAGAAACAAAAAAACCCCAAAACCCACCACCCACACCACACAAAACACCACCCAACACTAATGCATATCCTCCAGCACCATGTCAACTCGTCTCTTGAATACCTCCAGGGATGGTGCCTCAACCACCTCCCTGGGCAGCCCATTCCAATGTCTGATAAAAATGCAGGGATTTATTTTTTTTCCCCTTCAAAATATGCAATTGCATTAGATAAGAAAGTCAAGTGGAAGAAGATTTGCTTAATACATGTGTGGCCAGAGTTAGCCATAGTAATGTTGGTGCCAACTGATCAAAGGAAGGAGTTTGATGCTATTGAGTAGGCGGGAGTGTAGACAAATTGACTTATAAGTAAAGTGTAGAGTTTATTATTTTGGATGGTACTAAGCATTAAGTTTTAGAGGATGTATGTGGCTAACATTTGATTTGGGGAAGATTTGCTAAGTCAACCAGAAGGAAGTAAATCAAATTTACAATCACATATGTCTTTGAACAAGGCTGCAAGTGAATGACAGAAAACAGGGTGGATGTTATTGTGATGAGAATTGGTAGCTGTTTCCATAAAAGCTGGTATAATGGTGCAATAGGAAAAGGATGCATTCTGTCAGCTTTAGGAGCTTGCATGGTGAATGATAAGTGGGTCTGGCTGAAAAACAAATGCTATGCTAGATTGAATAATGAAGCCCTTTTCAGCTTCCCATAATGAAGATGGATTTTAAAATACTGAACTTTTACACATCTGTGCGCTGTTCCTGAAATTGTTCTGTTCTCTGTACTTGAGAAGGCAAATGTATGAAGTAGAAAACACCTTGTTGCTTGCCCCCAGTGTTCCCATCCTTACCTCCTGGCACCTCTGGGTGTTGAGCCAGGCTTTGGCTCCAGGGCTGCACACCAGCAGCTCTCTTAGCCAGCTGCCCATGTGCTCAGGTGGGCTGCTGAAGCTTTGCTTTGAGGTCCCATTGGAGCACCTGTGGTATGCTCTGGAGATCTAGCCATCAGCACCTTTGCTGTCTGCAAAACGAAGAAATAATAATGGCAGAGAAGAAAGCCTTAAGTGGTAGTATCTTAAAGCATGGGAAATTTTATTTATTTTTTTAGCCATTTTATGCCTGCTGCATGTAAGTGTGGATTGCAACAGTTGACAGGAACCCTCTGGGGAGCCTGCCTAGCTTGTTCTCCTTATTTAGGCCTTCTATTTTCCATCCTTCGTTTCCTCTGAGGGCTGTCCTGGCTGGCCAAACTTGCTCCAGGACCTGCCATTGAAGAAGTGAAGTTCTAAATGAGCTTGCTTCAGGAAGGAAGGTCAGATGAGCGCTCCTCCAGGAACACTCCAGACTTGCCATTGGGCTTTACACCTGGCTCTCTGTGCAGCAATACCCGCTGGCTGGCTTACAAGTCAGCTGTGCTGACTTGTTTTCTTTGCCTTGGACTAGGAGCTTCAGGTATCAAGGAAAAGCTACGTGACTGAAGAGAAAATACAAAGCACTCAGATTTCCCACACTTCTGTATCTGGTTTCCTTGCCAGTGGCTGTCTTGTGAGATGTTGATACCGCTACGCCCAGTCCTGCACAGTTGTGCCGGTGCTGGATGTACTCCAGCTCGTTGAAGGAAATATTATTCTTTTTATCCCTTCCCTCAGGGCAAAAGTCCTTCCGTGGTCCATTTAATTACTGCAGGTTATTGTGATTGAAATTTCCACTCTAGCAACGAGTGCCAGGAATTGCAGTGTGGTTTCATCTGAAGCCTGACCCTACGCTTACTGATTTTTGCTGGCGTATTTGGGTTGGTCAGGAAGCCTTTCCCCCCTCTTCCCCCCCTGCTCTCTGCTCTTACCAACGTAATTCTGTCAACAGCAGCCCAGGTGTAGCTGTGCTCGTTCCAAGCGTGAAAGTCCTCTCCGTGCTGTTGCTAATCCCTCCTGCGGAGCCTCCTGCCAAAGTAAGCTGTGTCTTGGCTAGGCAATGGCATTCACTGGTATGGCAAAAGTAAGCCACCAGGTCCTTTCCAAGACCCTGAAGCGAGCACCCAGTGCTTTGCTGGTGTGCGGGTGAGACGACTGCGGCGTAAGCTCTGGCAGGGATTGAGTTTGGTCACTTGGAGCCATGACTCGAAGAACCCTTCCTCGTTGCAGCTGGGCAAAGTGTCCCCAAAGGGGCTGTAAAATGCCCCTAGCTGATCTTGAGAAGATTGTGGAAGCTGCCTCACAGCTTCCAAAAGCTGAGTTTGCATCTCCCTCACCCTGAGCAGGACACAAGTAGGAGGAGACCACTCTGCTGGGGAGGCTGTGTGTACGAGAGGGGTTTTGTCCTGGTGAGGTTCGCCGACTCCACAGTTGTTGGTAGGAACACGTTAGTCTCTGTTGAGCTTGTATTGTCATGGACTTGCTGTTATCAGTTCCTGAGTTAGCTCTGGTCACGTCTAGATGGTGGTGTAACAATATCCCGTAAATCATGTTCAGGGTCTTTCCAGCCGTGCACAGGAAACCTGGTGCTCTAAGCAAAGCTGATGTCTGTAGGTGTAATCGCAACAAGGCTATGTTTCCATGAGCTGTGATGGGTACCGAGTTCAGTCCCCACAGCATCTGGCAGGTTATCGATTAGAAGGAAGTTGAGTATTTTTTGCATGGGGTGAAAAAACTTCTGAGTATTGGGACTTTGCATTTTACTGATGTGGGTTTATGAGGGAGGAGAGGGCATGGGTTGGGGACTTGAGCACCTTCATCCTCTATTGCAGTAGTGGTGTAAGCCTGTTTTCCAGCCCAGTGTTACAGTGCCTCCCTGATTTCCGGACAGAGATCCGTAGCCGGGAGCCTGTGTCTCTGCTGACGTTGGCATTCCTTGATCTAACTCTAAAAGACAATACGGGCCACGGGGGCTCCTTTCCCTTTAGTGCTGCATCTCTCCTTAATCTAACGTCCAAGCCTAGAACAGTCAGTATACCCAAGAGTCTTGAAAAATATTTTTGAGAACAGAATTCAGTTTTCTAACATCCGTGTGTAACTTACAGCCTCTTTAACAGCTGGGAGTTCTGTGAACTGTACTTTATCTTCTTTTTTATAAGCAGTTTAGTTTTGTTTATTTGTTTCTTATTTAAAAACTCGTTTGATTTCAAACCTCGTTGTTGCAGGCTCTAGAAACATCTTTCATAATTAGCACAAAGCTCCAGTGCTTTTCCTTCCTGATGAGTTGAAACCGTGACTGTGTAATCGGCCTCTACAGGAAAAGAGACATAAAAACTCTGGGTTTTCTACTCTGGTTCATCCTTCTTTCACACATACTTCAAAAGGTTTTGAAATCTGATGAGGGTTCAGGCCCTCTTTGGTAGCAGTAAACAATTAGAAGCAATACAGCCGTGTGTACATGTGTTGACTTTTTTTGTTTACTCTTCTAAGCTCTCTTTGATGTTATCGGGGCTTCTGGCAAGGGGAGCCATCGGCACCTACTGGAGTGCTGGGCTTTTTTTTGGTGCCCCGGCAGGAGGCTCCGCTGCAGGAACCCTGTGCCCATACCCGGCAGGTTTCCGGAGACCGAAGTGGGAAAGTCCAAGAAGGCCACCCCCGCCATCTCTTTTCCAGCACAGCTCTTTTTTACCACCTGACGATTTGTTTATTTTATCTGTTTTTCTGCTGGTCTCTTTACAAAAATCCAAAACTTTGAGGAAGGCAAGTTGTGGGGTTTTTTTGTTTTTTTGTTTTTTTTTTCTTCTTTTTTTTTCCAAAGCGTGTAAGCATTTTGATGAGGTGTAGGACCCTGCCGTCCTTTTGATGGGAATCCCAGGTGGAATTTTCAAATTTCCTGTAATCTGGTTCTTGGGGAAACTCTTCTGATCTCCAACCAGAACCTCCTCTCCCTACACACGCTCCTTCCTTTTCTGACCTGCGTAGAAGGCAGTCTCTTCTACTTCCCCAGCACTGCCATAGGATCCCCTCATTCCCCATTCCTTTTTGGTTCCGCAGTGCTCCACACGTTTCTGAGGAGGTAACCTTACAAACAAGATAACGTCTCACCTTTAGGCTGCTGTGTGGCAAGTGCTGATGAAGACATCAAGCTCCAGTGACTCGATCGTGCCCCAGTATTTGTACATACGCTTGCACAAGTGCAGCTCTCTGTGTGTATTCCAAATTATTTTTTTTCAGTCTTCCTGGAAATAAATTAAAATCGATTTTCCAAGTAAAAACGTCTACATTTTTATAATTTTCCCCCTCATTTCTATGCCAAGTGTATCTTGGCTCTGCCCAGAGACCTGATTAAAAATGTTAAAACACACTTACCAGTGTGCAATGGCTACATTTATAGCATCTGACTTGAATGTTTGTTTCCTAGTCTGGGTTGTAACAATCTGATTCTCAGACTGCCATTGACGTCAGTTTAATAGGAAAATTCAAATAGAACCTGTATTAGATTTTCACTATTAAGTTAACAATAAAAACTTTCTACAGATGCCTTGCGTAGACAAGGCTGTTAACAGAAATATTATGTTAATGAAAATCAGGCCTCCAGAAACAGACTAGCTGATTTTTTTAAAATAAATAATTTTGTTTTCCACATTCTAGTTCACAAAAATATTTCCTTTTTAACAGTGCTAGTGGTTTACACGTTAAGTATTGGGAGGAGACAGCTCTTGGCCATTTGCGGTCATGTTGCAAATCTCTCAGCTTTTCCAGAGCTGGAGAACCCTTCCAAAAGTCTCCATTTGACTGACTTCATTGCACTCAAACCTCAGATTTCCCCTCAGTTTCTGCAGCACACCATGTCAACTCTTTCTTAACCTACTCAGTCATGGTGCTCTCAAGGTACTGATACATCCAGAAAAATTCTGGAGGTACCAGCTTAGGTCAGGACAACATCTGTCAACGTTTGCACTACTTGTAGTGGTCAGTAGCCCCTGTTTTGAGGATGGTGCAGTGTACTGCATGGAAATGGTGGAGAGAGGAAATAACGTTCTCCTTTTAGAGGTGGATAAATTCTGGTGTAGACCAGGTAGGTGACTTGCCTGTACTTAAATCGGGAAGTCCAGGTGTGGACTTACCAAGGGAGTTGCAGAGCATTTTGCCTCCCCTGTTAGTATTAATTGCAGTCTTTAGTAAAACAAACTGTTTTCCTCATCATAGAATATTGGCCTGGAAGTTCACTTAGTGCCTTCACATCTCGATGGTAGGACTGACTCTGCTCGGCATGTTTCCAACCAGTGATTGTCTCAGTTATGCTGGGGAAGTTCCGGCAATGGGCATGGTTTGTGGAACCTGTTCTAGCACTTCAGTGTTGCTCTTCCACCAAGGCTCTCTGCATGATTAGCCAAAATCTCCCAGCCTGGAAGCTTCAAGTGGGCATGCAGGGCTGGCCGTTCTATCTTTTTAATGGACATGATGTCAGTTGCCATGCTTATCCTTGGTCTCATCTTTCCTTAATAGGTTCTTCCAGCTTTCGCGGTTTTCTGGACTTAGGCAATGAGTTCTTAAGAGTTTGCAAAGTCCCTTGCAGGGTAGTACTACATAAGCATAGGCCATTTCATTGCTTTTTGGCACGGCCTTAGGTACTGGTGTGGCCTTGCTGGCACTTCACAGCAGCAGAAGGTGATAAGCAAGAAGGGTTTCTGGGCTGCAGTTCTGTGACCATCTGATTTTTGAACTGTGGGGGGAACCAGCTTTCACATTACTCATATGGTCTCTGATAGGATGATGAATCCTATTCACAGTTAGAGCCTCATAAAAGGCCCGGAGGATTTGGCTTAACCTTAAGGAATTGAAATTAGTCCAGAAATACCCAAGTCATAGTTTATTAGCTTCACAGTTCAATTGCTGCCCAAAGAAAATTAGTTATACCATATTACCAAGTTAATTTTCTTTTTTTCAGGAGAACAGCTGGTTAAAATCAGATGACTTTGTTTTGACAATTCAGCATCTGTGCAAGACTGGCCAATACTTAATATTCCCGTGTGTTAAATGATCCAGACAAGTGGTACTTATCTGGGTACCCGATCTTTAAAAAACTGACTCTCCTGATGGCCAGGGCTTCAGTTACCTCAATTTTTGTGTTGAACACTCCCTGTGGATGGAAGCAGGGCAATTACCAGGTCTGGGAACACCATGTAAAACCTGAATGTATTTCTGTCTTTTCTCTTACTCATTTTTCTTTAAAAGGTTTATTTTGGGGGAAGAGAGAAAGGTGAACAAAAAAGATTGAAGGAAAATAAACAGAAAGGAGGCTTGGAAGAAGTGAAGGGGCTTAGCTAATGACCATGCATATGTGTCTTACTGCTTTATTTCTGCCTTTATAGATAACCCCCCTTATACCAACACATTTACCTAATGTAGCTATAATAATATCAGGTGGTGCTTAAGCTGCTCTGGTGTAAGGTAAGTGTATTTGCGGTAAGTATATTTTACACCAGGGGAACTGCATCTATACGAGTGCTGTTGTGATTTAACTATTTGAAGAGAAGAATTGTACCTCTGGGAGAAACGTATACGGCCCATACGTATTTTTCTCTCTCGGGATATGTTGTCCTGACCCTACAGATAAACCGGCTGCTAAAATGGATGTGGGTAGTGAATGAGCATCATCCCTTGGGTGGTAGTGGCTGGTGTGGTGTGATGAATTTTGAGCCATTTCTTTCTCTGAGTGTCAGGGGAAGGGCTCACTGATGTCCCCTCTCCTTATGGGGAGCATCGGGTGGTCACAGGACAGCAAACCTGATGGACCCTCAGAGTTCGCTTCCCTACAGCCTTGAACAGAGTTAACGAAGCTTCTGCACGTATGCTCCTCTCCATCATGAGGAGAGCGAGGGAGCTGCCAGCTTTAAGCACAAAGGTTTATCTGTGCTGTTGCCTCAGAGGATGAAACTGGCTGGGTGGATGGAGACCCCCTTAAGAGCCCAAGTTGCAAACAGAGTAGTGCCAGGCTGGCACCAGCTCTGTTTCCGTGGTAGGTTTCGAATCTTCTCCATCCTGTAACCAAAACCTGGGCCCAGCCTGCCTGCGGGGCTGATGCTCTGTATGCACCAGTGTATTTCTATTTTTTTAGTTTGATTTTTGTCTCTGCCAGCTGAAATAAAAGGGCTTTGAAGGCGCAGCCGCATTGCCCTGCTGTGATTTAGAGATTTCTATTCCTGTGGCAGCGCTGGGCAGGTAGGCTGCACAAATGGGGGGCGAAGGGTGGCATTATAAGGGCTTTGTCATGAACTTTCGGCGCGTGGTAAGGGAAAATGAAGGGTGCTTGCTATCTCTCCTCCCTCCACTCCCTCTTGAGAGCCTGGGATTTCACGAGGTATGCTTTGGATGAAAGTAGGCTTTGGATAAACACAGCTATTTTGCTTGTCTGCCGTTGAGATGACAATGTTCCGTTGAAACGTCTGACAGCCCGAAGTAACTGACAGTTATTTCACATGTGCAGTGTTTATCTCCGTGGTATGCAGCGTGACAGCTCAGAAGTGACACCGACGTTCAGTGTGAAGCTCCTTGCTCTTCCCATCAGCTGTCCCGGTAGCCTTAAAAATTTTAAAAAAAATCCGTGTGGTGTTGTGGTGTTTTTTTTTTTTTTTTTTTTTTTTTTTTTTTTTCATCGAACAGAGGCTCTCTATTCCAAGTCACATTAGGTAACTGTGTTTCCTTACCCTTTTTCCTCCCCTGGCAGGACAGTGGGCAACAGTGCATCAGGACAAAGGGACTAGGGTTTTACATATTAGTAAAAATTGCAACTACTGCTCTTAATTTTGACCATGTCGGTTTGCTGGAGATGTTGTGGAAGCTCATACGTATTTATTTGAAAAGTCGAAAGGGCCAACAAGTATCTGTTAATGTGACTGAGGGTAAATACAGCAAAGGTCCTTTGACACAGCCCTGCTGGAGTAACTGAATACTCTCATCTTCTTATCTATTTTTATTCCATTTGCAGACTCCCATGTGACCATGAAGAGCGGTGTCCTAACCTAAAACACCGTGGGGCTTGAACTTGATTCAAACCCTTGTTAAGAACGTATAATCCTCTGTGCTGAACCTTGTGATGGTTTCTTTTGCCTATGTAGTTGTGTAGTCAAACTTCAATTTGTGCTCTATCGGAGTAGGGCTGAGCTTCTGCCTTGGGCAAGCGATGCGCGTGTCTCACAGGCACTTCAAATATAAACCAACTACACAAATACTACGGAGGCACCGAATACTTATTAGAAAAGTGATTAATGGTGCATTTGCTGTCAAAGGCACAAATACCAAAAGGCAGATAGTCAGTTTGATGGCAGGTGGGGAAAAAAAATTCTTTTTGTCTGTTAAATTATAATTAAAAAAAAAAAAAACAACACAAACCCACAAACAAACCAACCAAAAAACCCACTTTTTCCTGTTTACGGTAAAATTCAGACTGATCTGGTTTTAAGTGAGGTTGGCTTTCTGATTTTCATAGTTAAGCACAGTGCTTTGCATTACAAAGTCAGAGGCAAGCTGTAATATATTCGGTATCTCTCTTTCCTTTTGCAAAGTTAATTCTTTGAATTTTTGGCGGGTGGACTGTTCATTTGTCAGTGTCACCTTAATCTGCGAAACAGATAGCTAGCAGCTCCTTCATCTACTTTTTTCTCCTCTTGGTGTAAAGAAATAGAAGAAAAAGTAAAGAGCAGTTTGCTGAGAACTTTTCTGAGTTTATCTGCTGTGCTGCATCATATTACAGACGTTGGTTTTTGAGTCTATAAGGTGGGATTAAGTTTTTACTGTCAAAGGAATTTGTGAAGAAGGCTGTAGGCATTGCTGTGGTGAGATTTTCCTCTATACTGACATTTAGGTAGAGTGCAGAATGCAGAGTCTTTTATTAATAAGCCAGATGACTATTTCAAATGTGGCTGTGGATTTAATTTACTGTGCTTGGTCTGAATTATTCCAACCTTAAAAAAAAAAATCCTAAGAAATGCCACAGCTATTTAGACTGAAAATTCACCTCTCTCCTGTTAGCAGCTGAGATTTATTTTTTTTTCTTCTGTTTAACTAGCTGGATCTTTTGTTCGTGAGAATTGGCGTCCTGCTGCGGCGTGGTACATGTCCAGTCGTGGATTGTGAACCTTACATTGTAATGTCAGGGCAAGAGACGGCAGCGTGATTTATTGTTGGGCCGGGCAACTGTTGAGCTTTGTGCAGCTCGGGCAGTCCACGGAGGCTGTGAGGGACAGGTGACCTCCTTCTCCAGACGAAGCGATGCCTGGCGCCGAGCTGGGCTGCGTTAGGGGCTGCATGGTGGCCTGGTACTCTTCGGGGCTCCGGCACGGGGCAGTGACACGTGGCGCAGCTCCAGTCAAGCCCAGCTTACACCCTAGGTGTTTGATCGGCAAATTATTTTCATGATGGCATTTTTTCTTTCGCGGTGTGGGGAATGACGCAGTTGCGTGTTTTTAATATTACTGCTGTGGTCGTATTGAGACCGTTGTGTTTTTCCTCCTTTCCTAATCCAACAGCCGCTGTTTTAGCTCAGGGTGGAATCCCAGGCTGAGGGCTATATGAGTTGATGGTGAAGGTTCCCCAGCTGCCCATCGCTGGGGATGCAGGAGTTGCCTCTGAGCCATCAGTGGAGGCTGTGACCTCTCTTGGCTGCTGAGGGGACAGGAGCAAGGACGAATATATCGGCAATTAGGAATGAGCTGATGCTACGTTGTAACTTTTGAGGAGCAAAATCCATAGGGCTCGGAATGTTTGAGGCAACCAGAAGCTCTGTTACTCTGGGTAGTTACAGGAGAACACCACCCACTGTCCCAGAGATCGTTCGTCTTTATTCCCTGTTTTTCAGGATGGTAGCAGGCTTGCAGTGATTCCTAGGTGGTCTCTGTGTGTGGTGATGTCAGCGGTGCGGGGAATTAGCAGCGCTGGAGTTTACATCTGCTGACTCATCTGTTTAAAGCAGTTGATTCTTAATTTTCAGCGGGTAATGATTTTTCTCCCCTCGTGCAACAGTGGAGGAGAAGGAGATGGTTATGAGGTTTAGCAGGGGTTACCACAGTACAGGGTTTCCTTGCAGTTGTTTCACTTACTGCATATTTTAATGGCTGCAATATACAGAAAGCCTCAGTTTCATGGTTCTTCTTGGACCTGGTCCAGCTTGTGCTGTGAAAGTACAATTCAGCAAAAGCCCTGTTAGAATATTTATTTATTTTTAGTATCCAAAGCGTTCTGCATCTGGTAGCCTGGTATCCTCGTGAGAAGAGTTTGTAGCAGTGGTGCCTTGGCAGTAATGAATGCCTTGATATTGCCGTTTGGGTTTTTATTTTTTTCTCCCCCCGCTGTTTTTTGCATTGAGTAACAGAAAGCAAAAGCACCCTCTGCTTTCCTGCTCTTAAAAAATCCCGTTTTGCTCTTCTTCTCTCCCTCTTCGCGAGACTCCCTTGGGAACAAGAAGGAATGGTGTCTCTGGCAAAGAAACAGGTATGGTTTGCTTGGTAAGTGGAACTGATTTAATTAAATCTCCTTTTCAGCCTCATAATGGATTCATTCAAAAAGGCAAAAGAGTAGGAATGTGGCTTCTGATTCTTTTTTTTTCTTGCTTTCTCTTTTCTTTTTCCCTCTCCATGGTTAACAGGAGCAAAATGGCTTTCTAAACAGAATGCCTTTTCTTCTGACAGTTTTAAAAAAATAGCCTATGTTTAAATTTATGCCTAATTTTGATTAACTTGTCTCTTCACTGCTAAAAATATTTCAGCAACTTTGTTGTGTGCATAGCATTCGCTCTAGTCACGTGCCGGTGTAACAGCGAAGACCACGAATCTGTCTAACACCACCTGAAACCCCACAAGCATTCAGAAATACAGACCTAATACTACAGAAGTTCGTTTCCCATCCTAATTAGCTCACGGTCTCGTATTATTAGTTTTATTCTGTCAGTGTACTTCGGTTTTGTTGTCTTGGCAGTTGCTGACGATACTAGTGTTACTCAGAAAACTTGGATTTGAAATTTTGTTGAAATGTTGTTGTTCGGTTTTTTTTTTCTTTCTTTTCAGAGCCAGAGTCTTTTGAAAGACTCATCAGTTTTGATATTTTATTTTTTTGGGGGGCGGGGGGGTGAATATGTTTGGAAGAGAGAGTTCTGAAGAAATTCAGAGAGCAAGTGAGCGCACGTGAGTGTGCAGAGGTGTGGTTGGCGGTTGAGGGACTGGCTTGAGATGTGGAAGACTTGGTTCAGCTTCCTGGTCTGTGTGGCACAGAGAAACATAGGATGGAAAACTACTCTCTGACCTTTGAATTGGGTGGAGTAAGAACTCAATCAGTGGTTTCTTGCCACCAGGAGATTGCTCTGAGTAATGGTTTGCTTTCTTGAACTGGAAAGCAGAGATTTTTCGTTTTCAGAATGAAGTTGTCACACCGGGATCATCTGTAAGCGTTAGGCGTAAAACCCGGTCTTGCAACAGACAGGGCAACTCGTGTGGATAAATCTGGAGGAACTAAACACAGGAGTAAGATAGTTGCTTATGGTGCTTATATAGTGTCAAAAAATGTATATATACACTGAGACATGGGTAAATCTAAGTTGATTTCCTTACCTTTTCTCTGACTGCGCACATGAACCCTGGCTCACTCTTCAGCTGTATGGTTTTAGATATTTGAACTAGCTGTGTCCTGCACTGCCACAAGTTAAGAAGATGTAGTCTTGGGTCTTAAAAGATTGTGCCTTTAGCTACGTGTTTGTATATGCCCATCTTCAGAGGTGGAAAACGGATGCCAATATCTCATGCTCTTAGGCTTGCTGGAAAAGATGACTTCCCACTTAGTCTGCTGTTGTTTTTGTTGTTTATTGTTTCCCTGAGAAAACAGAGAACTGCAGTGCCTATGGATTACCCAGAGTTCAATGGAAAATTGTGCTGTCTGACTTAATGTGGTTTAAACTGAGCAACCCTATGGCCGTGTTACAGTTCTGCTCCATCAGTATGCTGTACGTCATCCATTTCCTACATATTTGCTTTGTTGGACATCTTTTAATGCCAGCATAATTGTTATTTAACTTCTTGTCTTCACATCTCTGTGCAGGAATGGATAGGTCAACAGATTACACACACACAAAGTCAGCGCGTATGCTGAACGTGGATGTGAAGTCCAGAGCAAGGCGGAACAGCTTGTTCTCTATTTTAGAATTGAGCAAGGGCAATGATTTACTCAGTGTCTGCAGTTTTATGACAGTCTGTTCTCTTATCCACATAACTGCCTCCAAGAGGTAGAATTGGCCGTGCATAGGTAGACACGGTAAGTTGACATTTTAAGAATCCTGACCTCAGTGGAATCATTATCCATGCAAAATCTCTGACAGCATCAGATGGGGTTTTTGCATAAAATTGTTGTAGATTGCTGATTTTTTTCTTATATTTTTTTCTTACCGCTAATAAGTCAATGCCTATTCCCTATGTGTGCATATGCCCATATTGTGCAATACAGAGCATTTCTTTCCTTTGGGAAATAGCCCTAACTATGTAATTAGAGACTTTATAAATGCTGTAGAACAGCTGTGCTCAACACGCCAAGGACTTAGTTTACTTCCACATTATTTATTCATGTATTCACCCTCTTTTTTCAGCCCCCTTTACCCCCCAGAGTAACAGTGCCTTCCCTATTCAGGGGTTTCATGACTCATTTGTAGTTGGGATACCTACTGGGGCAGTATTGAGGGGCTTGCATGCAATAAAATGAATCACCATGACAAGCTCTACGTAAGAGCTGTTTGGTAAATGTTCTGATGCAAGAGAATGCCAAATGAAACAATTCCTTCCTTCCTTTGGTCTGAGAAGTCAGTGCCCTGAAAATAAAGCAATTGATCATTATTTCCTTTGACGTGTTAAAAAAAAATAAAATAAAAAATTGAGGATGCTTCAAAAGTAGATGTTTTTTTTTCTTCTATGCTGGTTCTTGCATTATGCTGTGGCATTGCAATCTATGTAGAAAAGGCTGGTCTTAATCACTGGTTTTACCATTCAGGCTAAAATCTACGTTGCTAATAAATTTTTGGGGGGGAGTCATTAAGTGTTCTTGCGGGTGAAATGGAGAAAATATTTTGTAATGACTTCTCATAAAAGAGCTTGTACCACTAGAAGCCAGGGCTCCATCCCATTCTGTATGGCTTTTCCAGCTGTGGTCAGTAGCATCTGATACCGCAGAGAAGGGAGAGGAAACTAAGCAGCACATTTGAAAAGTGGCTGGATCTTTCTTTTTTTTTTTTTTTTGTTTTTTTTGGAAGCAGCTCTGTGAAATGACTAGATCTGCTTCAGCTGGTCAGGCTTCTTGGGGTAGCAGCAGGTAGTGAGATGACAGCGCACTCCTCTGCTCTCTTCTCTAGTAGTTAGCCTATTTAGCTAGCACAGTGGTCTGAGTAAATTTTGGCAGAGGTTTGCGTTGCTGTTGTATAGCTGCAGCAATCTTTACTCAGCGAGCATCACTAGAAGGTATATTTTAATTGACCGCATGTAATCTGTGTTTCAGTAATGAGAGTTTAAGTGAAAAATGAATTTGGCCAAACCGTGCTTATGCATAGCTTAATATAATAATACATACACATGAACACTTACTCTCTGCCTTGTGCTGTGTTCTGCGTCTCTCTCTCTCATCTTTGCTACTGATGAGTTGCTTATTGGGCTTTAGTTCTGTAACTTGAGGCTCCTGAAGCTGGAAGCTGTTTAGGAAAAAAGCTTTGTTTTCTTTTTCTCAATGAAAACATCAACACGTTAGAGCTGGGCAAAGTCTATCTCAACTTCTTTCATACCAACTAGGAAGAAAATGAGTTCTGACAACTAATTTTACTGTTCTGGTGGAGAGGATACAGCTAACTGTCTTGCTAGCAGGCCGATGGTCTTGTCACCCAGCGCCACCATGTAAGACACATTGCATTATTAAGCTGCTATTCAATTCTAAAGAGCATTTTCAAAACCAAATAAACCCCACGAACCAGGTGATGAGACTTAAAGCATAGTCAGAAAATAATTTGAAATTGCCACTAAAAAGTAATGGAGCAATTTTTCAGGCAATATGTTGGTTTGTTTTGTTTTGTTTTTTTTTTTTTCTTGAAATTAATTTTGTTGGTGATGCAGGTAAGGCATTCTAGTGAATTCTCACAGAGATGCCCATGGAGAGGGAAGCTGCTTAATTCTGTGCACATCCAGGCATTTGTTTATTGTCGTGTTGATTAGGTGATAGATACAAACCCAAAGATGAACTGTGGCCTGGTTCCTTTGTTCTGAGGCTACATAAATGTTTTGTTAACTTTTTTGTATTTTATCTAAAAAGTCTTGGGGTAGCAGATCCACGTGTCTCCTACCCATCTCCTGCAACGTGGTCTAAACTAACCCGGGAAACAGTTTTATATCTCCTTATATGCATAGAAGAGAAATTACTTTGGACTCATCAAATGGATGACCAACTTCAGTAAAGCTACAGGAAGAATGGGCCCTATAATCTATCACTTTTGTGGGGAATAGTTCGATCCTGCAAAAAATTGCTATCGGAGAGAAAATATTGCAGAATAAAAACCACCAATGAGTTAGCAGTTAGGAAAGTAGCTTAAAAGAATCATGAGCTTTTTTTTTAAAATGGAAAGTGTTCTTTTTTTTTTTTCCTACTGTTCTGGTTTCTGAGCCTTTAAGGAAGTTGCAAGTCATGTTGTCAAGCCTTTTACATTATTTTTTTTTCCTCCACAAGCATGAGAACTTGAGATATCTTTTAAAATAAACAAAACAAAAATCCTGCAACTGAGATCCTTGGATTCTCACGGAGTCTTACGGTTCCAGCAGCTGGAGCTTTAGGAAGAATACGAAGTGTGTAATAATAGTCACTCCATCCAATTGGGTTAATGTCTCGATTACCATGGGATTACACATTTCAATTAAATTCAAGATACGGTAATGGGAGCAAAGTCATGAGCTGAGTTCCCATTACACATGCTTATTCAGACGGATAAAAATTGAATTAAGGGAGTGCAAAGGATGTGGACAACATGAGGATGTGTGAAGTTTGGAGAAATTCTTTCTCTGGTTGTTATCATTCCCTTCCTTTCTACTCAGTGTCTTTGCTTTTACATCAGTGTTGCTCCTCTGATTCATCATGTTGCATTTGCTTTTCCTTGTTTTTAGGAATAGAAAAGTGCATAGATTCCATAGCCTCTAAAGATCTTTTCTTTCTACATCTGTTCTAACTTCTGCAAATAGAGCTTGTTCTTATGATCTTCAGGGAACCGAGGGAGTGGGGTGGGATGTGATGCCAGCTGTGCCAAAGAGTCTGCAGAGCTAACATGCTTGGGATGCAGAAGGAAACTGGAGAATAGTTTCTTGCTGCAGTGGTGCTGGCTCCTTTGTTTGTTGACAACTTCTGAGGAAGGTATTTTGGTTTGTTTTCCATTCAGCTCATAACTCACAGCTCTTCTCCCTCCCTGCGCCCAGGACCACCATGAACCACTTCCAGGAGGTGGCTCAGCTCTCTTGAATGTGTTTTTGGAACAGATGCAAGCACCTTAGGCATAACACCCTTCTCAGTAAGAAATAGTCTTTAGGCCCATGTTATCTTGGGCAACAATTTGATTAGGTGTAGAGAAGCAGAACAAACCTGTTCCCAACCATGGTGTAGCATTTCTCCCTATTTTGCTGGAGTGAATGATTGCTGTGCAGTCACACTCTCACTTCTTCAGTCCTTAACGAGTGAGAGGTGTAATGACCTTCTGACATAGAGGCACAGATCGATATTTAACAGTAACTCATGAGGGCTGACTTAAGCCCTTTGGTTGATGGAGATTGATCTGTGGCCATGAACGGAATTATTGGAGTTGTGTGATGGAGTTGGTACATTTAATATCCCCTGCCATGTAGCTTGTTTGAACAGATGCCAGTAACTTCATAGCCTTTCTTTTCCTTTCACACAGTAATTCAGTGAAGGACTTCTTTTGTGTACTCAATGTGAGTTGCCTTGTTTTCTAAGATGTGGGAGTTCTTCCTAAAAAATTGGAAAGAGCAGTATGCTTGTAATGAATGCTCAGAACGTCACAAAAAATCAGGCCCAACCAAAAAATGCTTTGTGCTACCCATGTAGATGCTGTTGCTTTGGCAAAACATGTTCATTTGCAAGAGGCCTCCTATTTAGTCCCTCCTGGTAGTTTAGGAGTTTCTATTTTTTTGTGTGTGTCTTTCAGTTTCTACCTTTTTGCTGATGTGTGAGACAGATACCTCACAGGTCTTTGCATCCCCCTGAGGAGGACCAGCTACTTGGTTGGTGAAAGATAATCTTGTGCATAAAACTGCTGCTTCTTATGGGAAAAGACTTCTCCATTGATTTTGGTGTTTTGGTTTATTGTTTGGGGTCTTTTTTTTTTTTTTCCTTCAGAAGTGTTGCCTTAGCGTGGAAAAAGGAAAAGGTTTGGTGTTTTGTAGTTCAGAATTGTTCTGTGTTAAACCTCATAAAAGGGATATCTCTGCTTACTCGTGGCTTTTGTACTTTTTAATTAAACGAACAACAGCAAAATAGTCTATATATTGTCACACAGAAATACCACATGACTTAACTTGCTTGTGGGCTTCCTATGCATTGCAACACCTACCAGAGCTGTAGGTTACAATCATAGAATCATCTGGGCCAGAAGGGACCTCCAAGGGCCATCTAGTCTGACCCCCCTGCAGTCAGCAGGGACACCCCCAACTAGAACAGGTTGCCCAGGGCCTCTTTGAGTCTCACCTTGAACATCTCCAGGGAAGGGCTCTCAACCACCACCCTGGGCAACCTGTTCCAGTGCTCCACCACCCTCCTTGGAAAGAATTTATTCCTAATCTCCAATCTAAATCTGCTTTTCTTCAGTTTACACCCCTTGCCCCTCGTCCTGTCACTGCAGGCCTT
>JAOQGH010000117.1:0-17953 GCA_025769975.1 Gallinago jamesoni
ACACCTTCTTTGACCCATTGCATGCCAGGCAGGCAGCTTGGAGAACAGACTTGGGAACATCTTCACATTTCTTTACCCGGTCCTTTGCAAGATCTCTTCCTCCGGGAGAGCAAAGCAGGACTGTAACCAAGTGCCTAGTTCTTTCTGTCAGTCCCTTTCAATACCTTCTCTTCCAGTGACCACAGTCGGTGTCCACCACAGGACAACACCCATAAAGTAATTTTGTTATGTTGTTCCTGAATGTCTTTAGATACAGTGGTTGCAGCTTCTGGATACCTGGGTGTCCTGGTTTGAGGAGTAGAATGGAACCAACTTAGTGTTCAGTAATTTTACTTCTTAGCTAAGTCTCTTCTAGCTATCTAAAATTAACAACATATTGTGCAGAAAACTTTGCTGTCAGTGTGATAAGACCTAAGTTTATAGTCAATGTCAAGGAATGGTATACAGAAAGGCTCTTGCTTACACTTATCGCTGTAACAGCCAAGGTCAGGCAACTTCATTATTTGCCCTGTTGGAGGGTCAGAAACAGAAAATTGTAGAGGGGTTGTAACTGTGGGGAGCAGCAGACAGGACAGGTGACCCAAAACTGACCAATCAGGTAACCCACCCCATCTGCCTCATGGTAAGTATAAAAGCTGAGAGATCAAAGGGTCAGCCCTCTTTCTCCAATGGCCAACATCAAAGGAAGCCCCTGTCTTTGACAGGGCATCTGCCTTTGATTCAGATCTGTGCGTTGGTGACTCCAGATCTGGAATCCAGTTCCCATCCATTGCTGAGTCCAGTCTGGGACTTCCCAGTGCCTGCAGGTGATGTCATCCTGGGAGCTTGATACAGTTTTGTATATGTTGTATCTATTTCATTATCTTATTTGTCATTCTACTATTACTATTTTCTTAAAGTAGCGTAGTTCCTTCTAAACTCATAAATCTCTCTCTCCTTCCTCACCTCGGAGTCGACAGGTGGGGGAGAGCATTTGTTGTCCATCATTGGCCAACCTGGCCTAGACGACAACAATGGGATAGGTTTGCTGGTTACCAAAAGATTATTTGAAATTCTAAAGAGAAAAAAATTAGCATTTGTGAGTTACTGTTTTAATGGAAGACTCACTGGAAGCATTTTCCCTTTCATTCGTGATCTCTCCCACTAGAGGGTACTCTGCTATCATAAAGGAAAGTGCTCTGTGCTGAGGCTGCATCCTGACACATCCTGTTCAAAGAGCCTTTGCAAAGACATTGGAGGGATATTTCTTACACACCTCGTGTAATGATATGGAGAGCTGGAGGGAAACTTTCTAGCTCAAGCCTTTAAAAACATAACATTTTTCAAAATAACAGTCTTGGTACAGTTCCACAGCACAGGTCCTCCTGCCTTGTGAAATGTCAAAGGGTGTCCCACGACACATCATCTACTCACTAGATTGTCCAGCTAGATCCATGCTGATGGTCTCTCCAGTAGCTGCACCAGGAACCTGCAGGTTCTGCCCGTGGTCCATGCTGGTGGCTGGCTCGTGGTTTCTCTCAGTTGGGTCTCCTCAGTTGGACCCATAGCCCCATGCTGCTGAGCTTGGCTATGAGTGCCCTCATGAGGACTTGCACCGCAGGGTCCCTCAGGGATTTTCAGCTTCTCTTCCCTTCCCTGGCTCTATCTTCACTCTTCCTCTGATGCCAGCTCCCCTCTGTCTCATGGCTTTTGCTCCAGGTATAAGGGGAACAGCCAAGCAGGAGCATTCAGGACTCACCTCACTGTGACTTGGAGCGAGCCCCTAGGGGCCTGTTGAGGGATGTAAACAGCAAATCCTATTGCACACAGTGGAGAAAGCTGTGGAAACTCATGTGCACTCCCTTTCCCACGGTCAGAATTGCAAACCAAATTCAGTTGCTTTATTGGCAAACCAAACAAACCTCAAGAAAAACAACCATCGTGGATTCTTGCAGAAGCAGCTCAAGGAAAGAAGTGGAGAGTGAGGACAGAGAGAATGCAGCTAATGCTGTGGAGGTCACGTGAACTTTTCTGGGCTAGGAGGGCCCAAGAAGAAGTGGAGGTGTATACACTCAAAGCACAAGGGCAGCTGCATGGGGAGCTGTATGGAGCTCACTGTCCCAAGCAAACACACAGCCCTATCAAATGCTAAGCAGCCAACACAAATATCACTGCAGCATGGATCTTGCATCTAAGACACTGTAGATAGAGCAGAATAGATCTGCTTGTCTCTCATCATCCCCCAGAGCCTGGTTAGAGATGGGAAAGCAAAGCCAGTTGCAGGCACCTGCAGAGGGTCATATGCATAAAGAGTTCTGTGGAGGTATATCTTCGGGGTTTTTCCTATGTGAGAGGAAATGTTGGTGCAACCATCCTAAATTGTTCTCCCTTCTTCCCTTCTAGAAAATCTTCATTATCCAGGCAGCAAAATGGGTTTGCTTATTTTTATTACAGCAACATCCTTTACCCCCTGGGTCTCACCGCTTTTTTAGCCAAGCAAGGATCCTACCAGCCAGCCACACACTATACATCAAAACATGCCCCCACCTTCTCACATAGAACATACCAACATACAAAAACGGCACTTGGAGCTCTAAAAGGTCCCAATAATAGGTCATATTACTAGAACTAAATCTGTTCAACTTCTTACATTGTTTCCAACATCCTTACTCCCTGACTTTTCCTTTATTCTATGTAGCTCTTGAACTTTGTACGCAAAAAGAAACTGGCTGGTTTTCTTTGTTCAAGCATTTATCAAAGGCCCTGGAAGATATGATTTTTTGTTTTAAAAAAAACCCTATCCCATAGGACTGCTTGTTCAAGCCTGATCTCAATGTTTTCAACTTTTTAGATAAAGCAGCATGTTTGGACTGTTAGTATTGGAGAGTGTGACCTTAATTAATTAATTACTTCTCATTTACAGGCAGAAAAAAATAAAGTCTAATCCTAGGGCAGTTCTGTAAACTGAAA
This sequence comes from Gallinago jamesoni, assembly GCA_025769975.1. Classification (NCBI taxonomy): domain Eukaryota; kingdom Metazoa; phylum Chordata; class Aves; order Charadriiformes; family Scolopacidae; genus Gallinago; species Gallinago jamesoni. Next base: position 2,950 of record JAOQGH010000117.1, read on the forward strand.
AGACCACTGTCTGGGTGGTCTTTAGTTTTACTACTTTTGCTATTTCCAAAGAGGAGAATTACTAGAGAGGAGAAAGGCTGTTGATCAGCAGTTTTACAGCACTGTATTCCCACCCTCCCCTCCCCCTTTCTATTAGTTCATGTTTCTTGTTCTCAGTTCTGCTGGAGACCAAGGGGAACCCTGCTCCTGGTCACAGCCAGTAGATGAAAAGGTGAGGAGGAAAGGAAATATTGGCTCACTCCTGGCTGCAAGCCCAGACCCACTCTCTGCTGAGCAGAAAGGGGCAGACATCAGCCTGGCAAATGCCATGCAGACACTCCGAGAGCAGCTTATCACCAAAAGGGTTCACCCTCCTCTTTTCCTGTTGGTAGCACGTTTGCTTCAGTTAGGAAATTATGGAGATTTTCTAGTTTTGATCAGAAACTGACTGGGGAATGTGGAGCACAATACCCAGGTTCACCTACCACCTGCAGCATCAGCCCAGGCCCCAGCTGTGCATAACCCTCTCCTTCCTACCCATAGCCAGCCTCATGTCATATAACAGGCAGCACCAACTCAGGGGCAAAAAGATACCACCCATCGTTACTTAATTCCACAGACTTTGCAAAACAGGACACTTGCTCATGCACTTAACTGGTACACTGTCCAAGCACTTTTCAAATTCCTTTTACCAAGCTCTTGGCACATATTCTCTGTAGCTTGGCTGTCAAATTTTTCAAGCCAATTAGTCTACTAACACCCTGCAGAAGTGAGAGGCCACACAGTGGTGTAGATTCTAGATAACCATCTCATTGCAAATTTAATCTTGTGAGAAGTGTTTCTTCAGGAAGCAACCAAGTCCCAAGGACTTGTTTTCTCACAAATTGCCAATCTAAAAGATTTTCTGGGGAAATCATTCCCCCATTTGGCTCCAAGTCAAACTGCATGACTGGATCAAGTAACAGCAAAGCAAAGAACAAACTTTATGTTTTTTGCAGCAGGGATGTTGCACTGGTTGATGGTACAACATTAGATCTAGATCCCATGAGCCAGAAAAAGAGCCCAGGAAGAAGAAACATTCTAAGGGAATGAAGAAAGCTTCAGAGAATCAAGTGAGGTTGGTGACCTTCTTTCTCACTTTTCAGGAAAAACATCTGTCCTACAAGTGATGACTGATACTGTTTCCTTGTGGCTTCTGGTTTCAGTTTTTCCAAGTTGGCATCCAAATCTGTGTCTGCCAGTTCCACAGCAGAATGATAAAGAGTCAAAAACTTGAGACTAGAGAAGTTAAAACTTCACACTGATCACCAGTTCCTTCTGCTGGGCCAGAGCCCATTAGAGGGCCTGGTGCATCCACCCTCTTTGGGCTGGGATGTTACTACCTGTGACCCAGGATATGGCCTCCCTCCTTTTGCATCCTAGTTGAAAGTTTTCCACCCAAGAAGAATCCAGGGGGAACTCAGCACTTCCTATTAGTGATGCAGTGAGGCCTTGATTTCCCTGTGCAGGTCTGAGCTAGACTTGGAGGAATAATTTCTGATTGTCTTAATATTGTTAGAAAACTTTCATAGAATCATAGAATGGTGGGGGTTGGAAGGCACCTTAAAAGATCATCTAGTTCTAACCCCCCTGTCCTGGGCAGGGACACCTCCCACTAAACCAGGTTATTCAAAGCTCTATCTAGCCTTGCCTTGAACACCTCCAGGGATGGGGCATCCACTACTTCTCTGGGTAACCTGTTCCAGTGTCTCACGACCCTCACATAAAGAATTTCTTTCTAGTATCTAATCTAAACCTACCCTCTTTCGGTTTAAAACCGTTACACCTTGTCCTATTGCTACACTTCCATCTCTTCTGAAGGCTCCCCCGTTGAGGGGGAGGGGGGTGAGGGGGGGAAGGGGGGAGGGGGCTATAAGGTCTCCCGGGAGGAGCCTTCTCTTCTACAGGCTGAAGAACTCCAACTCTCTCAGCCTGTCTTCATGGAAGAGGTGCTCCAGTCCTCTGATCATCTTTGTGGCCCTCCTCTGGATGCACTTCAACATGTCCGTGTCCTTCTGATATTGGGGACTCTAGGTGAGGGTCTCACAATAGTGGAGGGGGGAGTTCTCCGCCCAGCCTGTATTCGTGACTGGGATTGCCTCAACTCATATGCAGGACCTTGCACTTGGCCTTATTGTACTGCATGAGGTTTGCACAGGCCCACTTCTGAAGCCTGTCCAGGCCCCTCTTGATGGCATCCCTTTCCTCCAGTGTGTTGACCACTCCACACAGTTTGTTATTGTCAACAAACTTGCTGACGATGCACTTGATCCCACTGTCCATGCTGCCAACAAAGATATTATACAGCACAGGTCCCAGTACCAAACCCTGAGGAAGGCCACTTGTCTCTGGTCACCATTTGGACATCAAGCTGTTGACCACAACTCTTTGAGCATGGCCATCCAGCAAATTCCTTATCCACTGCGTGGTTCATCCATCAAATCCATGTCTTTCCAATTTAGAGAAAAGTATGTAATGCAGGACAATGTCAAATGCTTTGCACAAGTCCAGGTAAACTATGTCAGTTGCTCTTCCAATACCTTTACAATAAAGATTTTCGGAAAGAAACATTGAAGTTATGTACATAGATAAATACTGAAGCTTTGAGAACTGACACCTTGCTTCTTCTAATAAATCCTTTCTAGAAATGAGACAGCCTACATTTAATATCCTTAAAATTAAACTGTTCTGAAGGAGATACGCAAAGATCTTCAGAAAACTGTACTAAGACATCCCCCCTTCTCTTCATGTGTGCTTTCTGGTATTTAGAGAAAAGCCTGTAGCAAACAAAAATAGTTATTTTTACTCACCTGATGGACAGCTAAAAAAAACCACCACAATGACACTTATGAAAATAGTTACGTTCCCATAGACAAGGAAAGCTCAAGGCCTCTGAGGTAAATTTGTTTCTTTAGCCTAAAATGTAACCCTGGGTGTTTATGATAAGATGCTGGACATTCTACTTGACAAATAATATAAAATATTCTGATTGAGAAAAACATCTCCAATTTGTCATCCAAAAGTGTAGGGTGGGGTTTTTTTTTCCTTCAAGTTTTTCATTGCACCTTGGTCTTTCATGTACAATTTCAACTGCTCTTTTACTAGACAAGCTGCCTTCTTGTCCCTTTTCTTTAGGCTGGTTAAGGACTACAGCTTCTGCCAAGTTAGCAAAGTCAAAAAGCTGTCTCTATTTTTTTATGGGTCTTAGACTAAGGATTCCTTCAAGCTTCCCAGGAAATTCAGGTTGCCCTTTTTTTTTTTTTTTTCCAAAGCTGAGCAGACTATATCAGAGTCCAACTACAACCAGCTTGGTTCAGTGCTCCTTTCACACACAGCTTTACATGAGCAAAGATGAAAGCAGGAGAGATATGAGAAGGCCCTTTGTATGCCTTCCAAAATATGAGTAATTTCTGGTATACTAAGAGTGAAAACAAAAATATGCTTGATTTTTATCTGCCTGGTTAGATAGTCCCATTTATCACAGAGAAAAATGCACTCATTTAGTGCAATTCTCTTATTTCAGCTGATTTACAGGTGCTCAGTGCTGAAAACTGAATGAAAAACAATTGGTTATATTTTCTTCCATGTCTGAGTTAAGAAAATTTACCGGTGGGGTATTTAGTAGATGAATCATTCCTCCAGGGTCACACAACAGAGAAATGATGAACGAGGCTTTCAATCTTCTACCACCAACACAAAGTTCCTTTTCACTGTGCAGACTTAGTTCTATGTGTTTGCTAGCAGTGATTTCAAACAAAGAATATTCTTCCTAATACAGCCAGCGACTTGTAAAACATCTAAAGGTAGCATTTCAACTACATTTCAAAGTCACATCTTCAGCCAGACCTGCTAGGGCCATTCCATTACACCTTACTGCTCTCTTAGAACCAGAAACACAGTACCCAGACAAATAAAAATACCAACATGGTATACCTCTGAAACAGTCTGGCATGCCAAAACAGGAACCTGGACATTTTATACAGCCTGAGGTCCCTTTATCAATTATCAATACATATAAATTTAAAATACAATTTAAAAATACATTGTCTTAAGGTTCTACATGAGTTAAAACCTTAACCCAAGCTGGCTAATGTCAAGATCAAAGGACCCCAGATCAGAAAGATCTAGGCTAAATAATGCCATTTTCTTTGCAGAGAGACATGCTAACCAGAGCCAGTTTTACTCAAGCAAGAGGCAAGAATTCCCCCTTGCCCTCTTCCTAACTGTTTGGAAAAATGGTGCACTGCATTGACACCGCTGTTGCAGTGGCAGATGGTGGCCAAAGCCAGAGCTGGGTCAGACCCGCAACTGCCCAGCCATGAGACAGCTAAAAACTAGGCTTTTTGCAGCTTGTTTGTTTGTTTGTTTGTTTTGGGTTTGATTATGCTTGCTTGCTTTTAATTACAAAGTTAACCTTCTTCATATAATGCAGATTAGAGTAGCAAAATAGAGCAGTCCATTCAACTTCAATTTGTTGCCAGTTTTATTTTTATTTCTCAAGATGTATTCAGTATTTGCAACCTTTCATAGCCTAGATATTTATTAAAATAACTACTAAATCTCTGTATAGACCCATCTGAAATACAGCCTCCAAAGAATTACTTCCAAAGTGTTAACAGATGTAACTAAACAGACAAGCACAAGATAATCACAAAGAAACCTCAGTACAGCAGCTAGGATGTTATCCACCCACAGTAAAAGCTTCTGATCTCCTCAGTCACGTGCTTGTTTATTCCCTGAAAGGTGGTTTGTCTCTATTTTGTACTTCCCCTCCATCCCCCCAGCTTACAGCCAGTTAGTTATAGATAAGTCTGTATGCTTAGATTCCTTCCATTGCTACATGAAGCTAACGTCCACAGCACTAGCATATAACATTTTATGGCACTGCGTTTTAATAGGTGGCTTTGCGTAGCTTGAAGGCAAATACACGTATTGGTTCTAAGTGTTCTGCCTTGGGATGTTGTTTGCTGTTCCTGTTCCCATACTGTGAAAGACTAATAGATCAATAACATCTTCATTTCTTGTACAGTGTTTTGCTTGTAAGCTACCAGATCCTTCTCTTTCACTCAGTCTCTAGTCCTATCCTGCTTGTAAGTAGAAACCCACAAAAGCTTTTCACAATTCAACGTTCAGCTAAATGGTAAAAGAAATTATCCTTCATGTAAACAGATACTTTCATGACTCCAAACCCTGCTTTCCCCCACTCCAGGTGATCAGCTTGTAGACAATAATAACAGGTAATCTACACAATCTTCCTGAGTTTATAAAGGATTCTTTCCAGCTTTGTGCCTTTCTCTCTTCCCTCTGAAAACCCTTTTCATTACCCATGTGCAGACTCCCTGTTTCTGCAAGAGACTCATTTCTCCTTTTTTTTTTGTCTTTAAAAAAAAAAAACAACCCATTAGTTTAAGCATCAGTGGAAACTTTCTTTTACAACTCAAAAAAAAGACTCCAAAAGCCCCCTGAAGTGCAAGTGTGGGCCCTGCTGAGTGGCAGGAGCTGACACCACCCAGCTTGTTCCAGAGACTGCCAGGGAGTGAGATCTGCTCTCTTGGTCCATGAATCACCAACTCAGGGGAAAACCTGTTTCTCCCCTGGCCCCTTCCCTTACAGGGGAGGAGGAGGAAATTAAGCTACAATAATGGGAAAGCTTGGACAAAATATGGCTTCCTCCTTTGACGGTTACGGGGCTCTGGAGACAAATTCCTGGTTGTGACAGTTGCAGCCAGTTCCCCTTTCCCCACACTCGCCAGCTGCAATATTACTAAGTTCTAGGGAGCCTAAAAAAGCCTTTTATCACAAGGACTGGGTTTATTCATTCTCCACTCACCCACTCATTTTCATTTTAGGTTACTTGGCTTTTTGACTGCAACTCAGCCTGATTCATCTGGAATGCTCACACGTGAAGTAGACGGGTGAGGAAAACCCAGATGACATGCACTTGCTCTGGGAAGCCAGGAGACGAGGGCACAGCCTGCACCAACCACCTTCATGCTACCCACAAGATCACATAGGCTTGGGAGGGGGATGCTTGTTTCTGCTTCCCTGCCTCTGCAGAGAAAGATTTCAAGAGCATAGGATAGGACTTACAGGAATGACAGGAGAACTGCCAAGATCTAACCTGCAGGTCAGAAGCAATTAGTTTTAAGCAATAGGTAATACATGTCATCCTGTCTCAGTGTATATCTGCCCATCCACCTCCTCACTCCTCCTCTTGTTTCCCTCTGCATTCACTTGCCACAGCACACACAAAGGCCACCAGCCAGCCCACGGCTTCTCCAACTGCCCTTTTATTTCTCTGTTTCCGGTGCAGGCAGGTGGGACTTACGGAAACACAAGGCAGCTGTGATTGATAGATTAGGGGCTGTGGAAACTGCAGAAGAAGAAGAAGGGAGAAGGAAACCTCTCTGTTCCCCTTTGCTTTTGTGTTACTTTCTAGGAAAGGCTGGTGGAAGTCAGAGTTGGCAACTTCCTTATGCCTGATGATTCCTGGCTTGAAGCCTGATGCTCCTGGCGCCTGGGTTACAAGTTCAGGCTGGCTGCAGTCTTAGCCTGATCTCTCATGCCCTTTGGGGAAGAGCTTCAAATTCATGAAGCCCACAGAAGTGTGCTAGGCTGCTCCATAGGTCTTCTGCTCCCGGGGTCTTGATGGTTGTCTCCTTTGCCCATCAGCAACACCTCCCAGGCCATCACCCCTACAAAATGATGTCCTATTTCAAACGGTACCCTTTCCGTGCCCCCCCCCCCCGCCCCCGCCCCCGCCCCCACCCCCGCCCCCTACTTGTTGAGCTTGCAGTGTTAAAATATCCTAAAGGAATAAACAAAACTTTCAAAACTCCAGAAAATACAAAACATGGGGTTCATTGTGTAGATCCCCACAGACAGTCTGAGTCTTAAATATCTTACAGCTTTTTTCTACAAAATAATAACAAATAGTGTAACAAAATAAATAAATATCTATTATAAATTGTCCTTTTTTGTATTTTTCCCTTGGAGTAAAGTCACAGCAGGTTTGCTTGGAAGCCTGAGGTGCCATTGTAAGACGTTTCTCTCTCGCGCGTAGGGTGGGCTGCTGCTCAGGTGTTCAGTGGTGCCCCAGGGCTGGGGGGCACCGTGGGAGCCCGCCTGCCCACAGCTCCGTATAGCTGGCATTTCTTGGCCTTGGTACAGGCAGGAAGGACCTAACAGAAGATAAATTGTTGCGTTTTTTTTCCTTCTTCAAAGTATATGGATGTTTTAAATGTGGGGGTAAAGATCTGGGCTGTGTGCATTACCCAATGGGTCCTTGCATCACTCTGTGTGAGGGAAGACTAAAGTTTTCCCTTTGTAACCTCCCCATCAGGCTCAGCTTGTACCTAGAGGCATGGCAGCCACGGAAGAAGGCATGTATGGCATTTTCTCCCACTACTTTTTGTCTCCAAAACACTCATCAAAAGTAAGGGTGCACACTCTGGGTATGTCCCATGAGGAGGCTGAGGTGCCTTCAGCACAAAGTTGCGTGGTGATTTTCTGAAACGGTGCCACCTCATTCAGTTTACCCCCTCCTCAAGCTTGCCATCTTCACTCCCTGTGCCAGGACAGCCTTGATGGACAACCAGCAGCACCACGACCCCTGCCATTGTGCAGCACCCTGGGCTTTCTGCACAGAGGCAGGCTCTTCCTCTAAAGGCCCTGTTTTGTTTGAGATGCGTCCTCAAAGCTGCTTCCTCCATGGGCTGCGCTGGCCATGACAGAGGGAGATTATTCTAGGAGACGCAGAAGAATGGTGCAAGGATATGGCCACTGCTTGCACAACTTCGTGTATAAATATAGTAACAGAGCAATGGTTCCCCTGCACCATGTCTTATCATTTGGAAAGTGAATGTTTTCTAGTCGAGCTCCTATGGGACTGGTTAAGCACCTTCAGGTTTCCCCTTCCCAATGTGCTACTTCCTAGCCATCTGGCTGGGGGCTGAGCCCTTCATCCCTCTGGGCACTGGGTGCAGCCCGGGCCGGGCAGCATGAGGCCAGACTCAGGGTGGCCAGGCAAAACCTGCTCCTGGTGGTGACTCTTGAAACTGGTAGGGGCGAGCCCCAGCATAGACTGGGGAAAGGCAGACCTACCCAGCATGGCTGGGCCAGGTTTCTCTCCGGGTCACGTAGGTGCCTGAGGCAGTGGCAGAGGAGGCAGGCAAGAAGAAGGAGAGAAATCAGGGGGACCAGCACCCCCACCGCAATGGCAATGGCCGGTGCTACGCTGCTGTCCGGACCTGTGGGGAAAGCAGTGGGTACTCAGTTTATGCATGAAGGGGGAAGAAACAACAGATCAAATCCATTTCAGACATCCCTTGGCCAATCCCTGGGGTGGGACAGGATGGACAGGGGTACTGGGAGCACAGGCCAGCATGCACACAAGTGGCACTGCCAGCAGATCTGTGTTTGGGAGCTGATGCCATGGTTGAGCATGTGGCGCCCAGCCCCTCTAAACTACCCAGAGCTGGCACATTGTGTTAGTGCATCAGCCTGTGTGACAAGGAAGCCCTGAGAGTCCTCAGCAGAGGCAGGGAGGCTGTAGCACATCATGGCATGCCAGGGACCTGATGGGCAGTATGGCATTGTATACCATCACCCATGTGTCTGGCCACTCCTCAGAACCTCCACCATACCTCTCTAGCCCAGCCCTGGAAGCTCTTCCCCACCTGCCCCTCAACTCTTGAAGGAGTTTCCTTATCTACCCCAGGAGGTGCTTCATGGTCTCCTCCCTGCTCCAGGGAAGGAGCAGGGTTACATACTGACCCTGTGCCAGTCTGTCCATGGGCAGTACCAGGGTCCCATTTAGAGAGGGATGTTGGATCACGCAAGCAATGGGGTACTCCTGGAGGATTTTGGTGTGAGCGTGGGTGAAATTGCTGATGACAGTCACGCTCTGGTTGCCGAGCACGATGTGGTACTCCCTTGGTTTCTGCTGCAGGATGCTGGGAAGGCGCCAGGTGATTTTTGGAGCTGGCTTCCCTGTTGCTGAGCAGCTCATCCCCATCACGTTCTGAGAATCCTCAGCTTTGTCTGGACTGGGTATAAGCTTCACCTCCACTTTGGGGTTTGAGATGGCTGTAAACACAAAGTGACAAAATCTGTTACTTTCTGCTCACATTTGAGCAAAGAGTTCTGTATTTACCGTTTTATCTTGAAGGACAACCTTGATATCTAATCTTGCCTCCCCCTCCACAAAGGACAAGAGGGTAAAAGCATCTGTGTTTCAATTCTGTTGAAATTTATGTCCTCCTCTCTCTGAAAGGGCTGAACTGCTCCAATGGGTCAAAATTCTTGTTCTTTTCCCTTATGTGTATCTGCAGATTTAGTTTTATTACTGCTAGACATGTGCGGACTTGTGCACCAAAGAACTAAATGCATCTATTTATGCAATACAGTAATAGTGAATTTGTATGTGATTACACCACAGGATTTCACCTGTGGAGGTTTTGTGCTTGTACAACTTTCTTCTCACTAGTGTCGGGTTTGGGGGGCATTTTGGTATCCCTCAAAGCCTTCATTAAAGATCATTTGTTCTGAACTCCTTCTCACCCTAGAGGATTTGTGGATGCTGTCACATTTAATCATAGTCAGCAAGAAGGATGAACAACAGGAGTCATTTGTGCTTACTCACTCACCTAAAGCCTGCTTATTGATTCCCATTTATATGAGCTGTATTTGCAAGAAATTAAGAAAGGGGAGGAGTGAAGGAAGCTGTCTTCAACCTGGGTAGAACTCCAGGGCAGATCTGAGCACATAAGGACACATATATCCCCTGTGGAAAATCACCTATGTATTCCTTGGCCGTAAAATCACACCATAATTTGGGTCAGAAAGGACCTCTGGAGGTCATCTGGTCTAAGCCCCTGCTAAAAGCCAGACTAATTAGCTGAATTTCCTCAGATCAGGACCTATAAAGTTATGTAGCTCCATTTGGGATTGCAATCCACAGATTTCCATATAGGAGCTCACCAGCCTGCCTTCTACTTCAGTGCATGTGCTTATGGCACAGGAGTCCAAACCATCACTTTTTTTAACCAGTTCAAGAGGAAAAAGGCTTGTGCTTAATGCATAATGGTGCCTATAACCTCCTGGTAGAACTCCAGATGGACCTCATGAGGTTGTCTGGATCCTCCAAGCCCTAACTGCCAAAGGGTGGAAACAGGACATTATATATATATGTATATATATATATATATATATATATACACACCATCAGTTGTGTTGTTTGGGTTTGTTTGATTGTTTGTTTGTTTAATGGCTAGACCTCATTTATTTACTATGGTCATGCCTGCATAGGAAAAAAAAAAAAAGCAGTCATTTCTCATTTCCTGCATGATCCATAGACAGAAATTCAAACCCCACAAGCAGAATTGATGAAACTCACTAGTGTTGTTCTGACAGCAACAAGAAAAATGTGTAGGGGAATTTTAGCTGGAACTTCTCAAAATCTCCCATGTATGAAATTACAAGTGTAACAAACAGTTTATGTTTTGATTAGTAAATGAGCTCTGAACTTCTTCTTTCGCTCACGGGATGCATAAAAATAACATATCCACCCACGGCATTAACTTCAAATAATAGCTTGCAAGATCCAAAAGCAGTAAAGGAAAGCTGTCACAGATGTTTCCAGAGGGGATGAGAAAAATTGCTCAGTATCTTGGCATAAACACATGCACTCCACATCTGCTTTTCTTCTGACTAAGCAGTCCTCTCTCTTCTCACATTGGACCCAAAGGAATGATTATCAAGTGAAAAAATTCCTGTAGGCTTGAGCTCCGCCTCAGCAAGTGTCTGTAATAGATGCACAGTCAAAACCTGCAAGTCCATCTGCCTTGCTACAGTCTTGCTACATGGTTTGTTAGCCTGTGCCCCCCGTCGATGTTTGATGTATGAAATTAAATTAACTGCATCTTTTATCTTTCATCAAAATATTTGTTTCCAGTGAAAAAGTACCTGCCAGAGATGTTGTACGCAAGTACTTGCATTATTGGTCCTGCAGAGCAATAACACGAACGTTACCAATTTTGAGCTGTGGCGGTTTTCCCAAGTACTTGAAAAAGGGACTTTCTAGTGAAGTACATCAGCTTTGATTATCTGTAATGGCCTTCTGTAATTAGAGGAGGACTGTCAGGTCATGACCTGCTCTTTATGTCTTGACAGTGATCTTGGAGAGTCTGATAAAAATTTTTAGGAATTATAGTACGCCTCATGATGACAGAAAGCCTTTTCCAACCATACGGGTGTTCATCAGCAACTCCATGCTTCAGTTTCCCTGCCTAAGAAATTGTGATGGCATTTCTCCACTGTGCTCGAGCCTTCCAGGAGAACAGTGCCATCTACGACGAAGGCAGAAGGTCCCTCCAGCAAATGCCCAGGGGATTTTGTGACCCAGCAAGTCTTGGCCATTCTTGTGTGGCATGTCCCCTTCTCTCAGTACCTTCTCACTGCACCTCCTTCTTGGATTTCTCATTCTTCGGCTATGAAGGCCAACAAAACATTTCCAAAGCAAAATGGAAGGGGAAGGGGAGCAGGCCATTCAAAAGAAAACTGTCAAGCACACTTTAAATGATTCTGTTCCCAAAATGGTTTTCACTACAGGGTAGGAAATTTCTGCTGCTTCTTGGGTCTTCTGTTTTCAGCCAGGCTGGTCTGAGATTCCTCCAGTCATACTTGTTTCTTTTTTCACAGTGTGGTATCCAGTTCTTCAGTGGTTTCACTTCTCATCACACAGCAGCAGTACCCATCCTGGAACAGCCCCTCTTGCGAAGGCAACTGCTGTGGGCAATTACCAATTTGTAAATTCCCTGGCAGTCCCCTCTTGAGGGCAAAGACATGGCAGTGTTTCATTTTCAGCTGGCGACTCTATAAGCCAGCTTGTTCACCTTGCCCTGAACCTTTGGGCCTTGGGACATTGCTGGTGGCCTCATGCTCCATCCTGGGGAATCCTCTGGGCTTGTTCAGACAAGTTGCTCCTATCATTGTGAGTTGAGGAATAAGGGAGGAAAACTGTGGCTTTGAAGTTGCATCACATAAATTAGCTTCAATGAAATGTGCTGTATGTGAACAAAAACATGGCACAGTAACAAGCACTTGGTTTATTTAAGATGACCCTCCAGACATGTTTGATAAAGCACATTTGAGGGAGGCCACCATGACCCCAGTGAGCCAGCCCCTGACAGTGGCATAACAGGAGCAGTGGGCTCCTGCCTGATTGTGAGAGAAGTGAAACCCTTCTCAGCTGATGTGTTTTTGTTCAAGACACAGGAAAAGATGCTCATAAGAGTGTATGTAGCAGTAGAAAAATTTACTTTTTTTGTTTTTTAAAGTAGTGGTCTGCTAAAGGGCAAATCATAGCCACAAGGCTGGTGATTTGACAAAATATTTTCCCCTCTTGGATAAAAAAAACAAAACACCACAAACAAAACAAATCTATCTCTGTATTTAGATTCACATGATAAATGAGAAAGGGATTCCTCTGCAAGGCACTTCCATATTTTCCTGGAATGTATAAATCAGTGTTTACCCTCTGAATGACTCAAGGCTGGGTGTTGTAGGAACACCTTCCTCTTTATATCTGAAATATTGAGTGAATTTCTCCTAATCTCTCTCTTCTGGGAGCTTTCCCAAGAGAGAGGAAAAAGAACTTTTGTTCCAGATATGGTTTTCCCTCGTATTTCCCCCTGCCTTTCCCATATTGCTTGTCATCTTTCCCTTAATAGCCAGGGGCATCTTTCTTTCCACACAGAGGACTCCTTGCACATGGGTAAGTGTTTAGGCATGTGTCTGTGTCTTTGTCAGCAGAAGGTACTAGGGATAAAGAAAATACTCTGCAGGGGTCATACCACCAGCGGCAGGTCCCAGACACTGATGTTTTCCACATGGGACATGATCTCTGGCCAATGACCCTACAGTGGAGTCAATAATGAGAAAGCCAGGAGCTAACAGAGTGCACTTGGGACGTATTTAATGTTTCAGCTTTTTCAATGGCAGAAAACCAAGACCATCCCTCAAAAGATAAACAGCTTTTCACTCTTGTTCCTTTTGAGTTAATCTATTTGTCTATATTTTGGCTTGTACTTGCTAGCTGATGATTGTTAAATACTGCCACCTCCAGTCATGATTTGTTTTAACTCTCTTCTTGAAGCTCATCGATGCTGACCTGCACAAGATATTTGTGTGGTCAAGCGCACAAGTTGTACTGTATTTCAGCCTTTTTTTTCCCCCCATCCCTTTCCTGAACACAGATTAACTGCTGTCACTTTTACTATGGCTTCAAAATCAGCTATTCTGGCCATGCATATGCCATTCACTGCCTTCTGAATATTTTGAATTTCAGGACCAAAGGCAGAGTAAGAAAAAAATGCCTGATTTCCCAGGTTAGGAGGCAAGAGCAACAGTTAAAGGAAGCAGAGGAGGATGGGGTTCATAGCTGTGGCAGGCCAGCAGTCAGCACAGCACACAGCCAAGGAAATTTGGAGGAAGTCATGGAGTTACACATCAGCTTTTGAATCTCAATCTTGTTGACTTAAAGGGGAAGAAAATTAAAGAACTGTTGAATGCTGGTTTCCCATCAGAGGTAACACCAAAAAGGGAGGGAGAGTAGAGAGGAAGCTGAGCCACCTTTCCCACAGCAATTTAGCAATGACCAGTGGTCAGGGAAGGTTTTTCCCATGGAAAAAGACCAGGTCTCAGATGACAGTCCACATACAATTATGATACCTTACCATAAACATTGAGACACATCCTGCCAGTGACAGCTCCTGAGGGGAATGTGTTAAAGATGCACTTGTAGCATCCTTCGTCTTGAAGCGTGACTCCATGAAGGGAGATGGCTGAGGCTTGTAACTCACTGTGGGCAAACCTCACGTGGCCAATGTAGCCCTTTGTAATCTTTTGGCCATTCATTGTACTGTACGTTGCTATGTTGTCTTCAGCCCCATCCACCTCCTTCTGCCAGGTCACCTGTAGCACATCTTCTTTCGTGACTGACCGGCATGAAAAAGTGACATTTCCTCCTGCCTGGACTGACTGGACCTTTCTGTGCATCACCTGCACGGAGCCTGGGGGAAAAGCAAGTGCTGCACTCAGCATTTCTGACCATCCTTCTGCAACCCATCCCCAGCAGAGTCCCCCCCAGCCCCTCGCCCTCACTCCAGCACCTCTGGAGGATCTCTCTGGCCCTCCACCTAGGGAAAAAAATGAAAGCGCAGCACAAAAGAAGAATTCCTCTGAGAATTTAGCTGGATCTCACACCTTTTACACAAAGCATCTCGCCAGCCTGATATCTGTGTTGTAGAGAGTGCCACCAAGAAAGGCAGTTCCAGTGTCACGAGTAACTAATTTCTGTCTGCTAAGACTGTTATCCCACAGGTGCCCATGGAGAGGTTCTTGTCGTCTTGCTGCTGACCAGCCCCCAGATTACAAGCTACTCTTCCAGTTACCAATTAGCGTTTTTCAGTCAGGAGGGTGTCTGGGTCTCTCTGCTGGCCAAGAAAGGCTGGTGCTGCTCTGGAGTAAACCTCAGCCAGTGAAAGGGCTCTCCGCTCACCCATTGCCGACTCCTCCAGCTGGCAGCCTCTGCAGAGCAGCAGCAGGCAGATTTCAGTCCAGCAAAGCAGGGGGAACAGCATCCTGGGAGAGAGCACCTGCATGGGAAAGCTCACTCCCTTTCCCTGCATCCCTCAGAGGGTGAGTGGCTTCTGCCTGTGTGCTTTCTGGACTTTACACCTTTTTCGAAGTCCTCCTTGGAGGCCAATCAGCAGAGCTCTGGGGCAGGGGTGGCGGGAAACGGCCAGCCAGGCAGTAACTCCAGAAGCTTAGTTAATAATTAACCATTAATCATGGTAAAAAGGCTGTGGGTTAGCAACACAATGTGGCTTTACTGGGACAATCTACTCCACCAACTGCACAGGTTAGCAGAGATGGATATAAAGAGCACACCCTTGTTTTGTCCCCAGCAGCAAAGCTTGGTATT
>JAOQGH010000118.1:0-17717 GCA_025769975.1 Gallinago jamesoni
GGGGTTGTTTTGTTTTGTTTTTTTTGGTTGGACTAGATGATCTTAAAAGGTCCCTTCCAACCTAGGTGATTCTGTGTTGAAGTCTCCTTCTCCGAAGACATTCAAAACCCGCCTGGACAAGTTCCTGTGCAACCTGCTCTAGGTGGACGTGCCTTGGCAGGGCGGGTTGGACTGAATGATCTCCAGAGGTCCCTTGCAACCCCATGTGATTCTGTGATTCTGTCATTACATAGGACTCAAAAACTGCAGGATTTTTGATGGTCCAGTTGGAAAAATATATTGGGCTAACCAAAAATGCAATAGATAGTAGGAATTGTGGAGCAGTAAAAAATGCCGCAATGAAAAAAACTGAGTCTGAAAAACAGAAAGCCTGTGTCTTTATTTGTTAAATAAATAAATAATAGGCTCTCCTGTGTTTAACATGCCCATAGCAACCTTTTAAGAAAATCTTAGCAAAAGAAGAAAAGAGTCAACCCAAAAAGCAGCAAAGAGTGATTATAAACACACCTTTTAAATTTGGTCTCAAGCTCATTCTGGGAGGCAAGGAATTCAGGGTTGTTGCTTCCATATCAGAAATCCTTCAGCACACCCAGACAGCACAAAACCCACCTCTGGCTCAACCCTCTATTCTCCCTACTGACAGATCACATCCTCTCAGCCTCAACAAGCAACACCAGAGTCTAAACTTAGTTTCCTTCACTGAGGTTTTGCTGGGGGTTGTGCTGTGGCAGCAGCAAGCTGGTTTTCAGAGCAGGGAAGGCAAGGAAAAATGAAGCTTGATGCCAGCACAGTGGGGTATATAGTCTCCCTGTGCGTCTTTAAAGGGGTGCCATCAACTTAAAAATCACTCTTCTGTCTGAAGCTTCCTTATTACCTGCTGTTACAAGTAGCACTGTCAAGTACCATAGCTGAGAGAAAGCATGTACATGGACTTTTCCTGTGTTTTTTGTTTATTTGTTTGTTTGATTGGTGTGAGTTTGCTCTGTTCCTTCATTATCAGCACCAGGTCTAAAAGCTACTTAATTATGCCTCTGGCACAGTCCAATCAGTTGTCAGTCTGTGTGGGTTTTCATCTTGACTGAAGAGATTTTTTTGTATATGATTGTGCGTGAAGGGAACGGTAAGAAGGAGGTAGAGAACGTAATTCAAGAAAAGGTGAAGAGAAAATAAAAATAATAGTCACCTTCTAAAAATTAACTGTATATGCTGAGAGCACCTTTTTAAAGCACAAAATGCACACAGTGAGTCAGTAGCAGACTCAGGAGAATAATCTGTCAAGAGCTAGTGCACTGAATAAGTAGCTTTTGCTTCAGACTACTAGGATACAGGTTACCTTCTTCTTCTGTAAGGTAGTATTTAGGAGCCAATTCTTCCACAAAATAATACTAAGCTGTTTTATACAAAGGGAAGTTTTTCTTGCTAGTAAATGGAAATTGGAGCCTGGCTATAGTAGAGCTCTTTTTTGACCTATAGCACTGTATTAGGGGAATTATACTGTACAAGTAAAAAAGAAGTAGCTTAAATGGCAGCCTAACCCCCAAGGGAAACCTGACTTCAGTAGTAAACTTTAACTCAATTTCAGCTCCTTTGAGGTCAAATCTACTACAGTTTTTCTTGGTTTCTTGTTTCCTTTTTTTCCCCCTTTCTTTTTTCTTCTCTGTTTTTGTTTTTTGTTGTTTTTGTGGGTTTTTTTTTTTTACTTTCCTGCTGACATTTATTTTGAATACCATCCTTACATCTTGTTTAATTTTTTTTTTCTATCATTAAAGGAAAAAAAAGATCGCTCTCTTTCCACCCTCCCCTTCTGCTTGAAGATGAAAGCTATGGGCTTCACTAGCCCTTGAAGGGAAATAATAATAATAATAGCATCTTCTATTTAAATAGTGCCTTTCATCCCAAAGCAGATTACATATCGGGCCAATTTGTGCTTTCAGTTACATGGCTATGTATCCAAAATAATTGTCAGAATCAATAGCATCTCTCTGGACTTATCCCAGAATTAATTTCTATAGGATTTAGGTATATACAGAGGTCACTACATCACCCTTCCCTGCTCCAGCAGATGTTCAGCATTCACCAGTAGCATATTAGTCCTCAGTCAACCCATCTCTGTCCATAGATGTTCTCCATCTTGTCTTGAGTACAAGCACAACAGTTTATAGCTGCACAAACCTTCAGATTTAGTCTGTCATTCAACAATGTCAGAGTATTCTGAAGACCCTGGAAAAATTTTCTTCTGTCTCAGGGCATGTGTAGCATTGCAATATATATCTGTCTTACAGATTACTCTGCACTCCAGTCTATATCAGAGATGGGATCATTGAAGCCTTGCTGAAGGCCTGGGCACTCCCAGTCCTCATGATTACATAGTAGTGCACGTAGCAAAGAATAAGATAGACAATAGGTGCAAATAGAACTATTGAATTATCTGGGCAAGATGCCAAGACTAGAATACACAGCCACTTCCCACTGCTCTGCTTCCATCTTAATGTTACCCTTTTCTTATGTCAATTTGAAGTTCTGGGGGCACAGTTCTTTTTTTCTCATGGTTTTATTTTGCCTAGCATGGGGACTATGCTTCTAAATGTTACCGCAAGAAGCTGAAATTTATGTTAAAGTGTTACTGCAATGGCTCTATAAACTGTAGGACGAAGGAACAACTGTGCTGAAGTGCACACTTTGACCATACACTGACTGCTTCTCAGGACGAGGCTACGGTATGTGTAATCCCTCCAGGTGCCTTAGTTTCCATGGAATAAAACCCGAGCACAGGGCAGAAATAGATTGACTGTACAAACTCTGTGATATGTCTCTCAGCATGGACATTCAGGCACAGAATAGCATGTAGCATAACTGGACGCCCTTGCTTAGCAATCTTAGCACAACTACTGCCAGTATCTGAAGTCTTTCAAATTAGATTAACTAAGTCATGCCTTGCTTAAAAGACCAACGATTTATGTTGTCTGGTGTAATCATTTATTGTTGTCTTGCCCAGGCTTTTGTACTTACCCCTTGAGTTGAACCCTTGCATATGTGTGCTCTCCCAAAAAATCTCACCTGAATTTAATTCATTAATTTCTCCAGGTAAGCTTGACTGGAGATCAGTCCAGGAGTGAGTTCTTTCATGGTATTTCTGGTACTTTCTACTTCATGTCATGGTTGAAAATACCATGAGAACAATCTATTGCACAGCATTTTCACATGAAAACAAAACTTAAAAATGAATGAAGCTTTTTCTAAATTGGAGAAAAGGATGTTTGGATCAAATTCAGTTTGAGGTTTGAAGGGTGAGGGTAAGGAGGATTGATTCTAGCCAGAGAAATTGGTCACCCTCAGCTATAGACTGTACAAAGTTCACAATATCATGTAGCTGGTTCTTGTATAAATAGATTGTACATTTACAAAGAGAAGGATTAAAGCCATCTTCCTTAATTACATCCTATAATTCATAGCAGGATAACCCTGGAAAAGATCAAACAGTAATGGGGGCAGAAAGGGCTTAGTGTACAGCACGGAAGAATAGTAAGAGTTTGCCCTTTCCAATATACAGTCTGCAAAGAGTCATGCAGGACATGACCATTTAGAAACTCAAGAGGAGAGATGAGAGTGGGGACATTACTGTTGCAGGGCCTGAAGCTGTAAATGTTTATTCATGTAGCAATCAATTCTAGCCAGCTACCTCTGATGCAGGCACGCATACATATATGACCTCTCTGTATCAGAACGGATCTCAATAATTTATATACTTCTCTACACAACATCTTTAGGAAGTAGGGTGCTTTTTCTTCTTCTGCTCTTCTGAGTAAGAGGCTGAAGTGCATGAAGACTAGGGCTGAAATGTTTTCGAGTATCAGAACAGGATTTATGTTTTCAAGATAAAGAAATGAATACAAAATTCGCCAGCATTGGCTTATTTCTAAAATCTGGCAGTTTATAATTTGGGGGGTTTATAAACAACACAGCATAAAATAGAGTCAAGCTCACTCTGAATTGTCTTTTTGCTGTCTGCATGTTTGGTTTTTTAACTGCACTGAGAGTGAACTAACTCTTCTACCCCATAATTGACTTGACTCTATAATGTAGTGTTTAAGAAATTCTGCACAGAGTGGATGATGTACATTTGTTTTCCTTTTTGCTAAGGATCCATACTCTGTGTGTGTTCATTAGCCAAAAAGGGAGCATGCAAAATCTGTGTCATTTCCATCTCCAAAAAATTATCTGTTTTCAGGGTAGCACTTCCACTGTCTTTAATGCTTGTTATTCCTTCTTTATGCAGAAGTACAAGTTTGATGTAGATCAGGTGAAAGCACATAACCTATTTGATTCAACTCAGAATAGACAAGTGACAGATTCATATTTTGAGGTTAGTTCTACCCTACCTGCAGAACATCTGGCCTCAAGTTAAAATTGCAGTCAACAGTTTATCCAGCATAAGGTCTAAGAGTGCAAAATTAATCCATCAACACCCATTGAGCAGGATTTATCAAAAGTCTCTGTTGATCTGTGTCATTCTTTGTGTTTACTAGCTGTGGGCTTTTGTTTTGTGGTAGGAGATAGACCATATCAATGCACAAGGTTCTCTATTATCTAACACCATCAGGAGATGTCCCAATCTTCCAATCTTGAACAGATTGCTGATGTGAAGCATTAATTCAGACATATTTAACCTTAGAAAGGGAAGAGTTCAAATACATTCCTGGAATTAGTTCTGCCTGTTTAGTAGGTCTGCTCTGCTGCTTGGTGAACATGTGGGCTTTGCAAACGGCTACATGCAAAGTCCCTGTCCTGGTAGTCTGCAGACCTGACGATTGGCTTATGAATCACTTTGCTGGAAAGAAGCATGAGATTTATAAAGGATAGTTCAGTGCTGAAGCTGGAGGGTCTAGTGGGTTCATTTTGAACCTAACCTTCAGCAAGTTACCTGGACTCATGCAGGAAGGCTGAAAAAACCCTAGAAATATGAACCTGTGGTTTTGAGTTGTCTCCTATCCCCAAAAAGTTTACAGTTTGAAATCACTAGCATTGAGATTATTCCTAAGGTAAATATTAAGAAAACCTTCATTTGTCTTTTTTTTTTTTCTCAGTTTGATGGGAAATATTTTTATTTCTTTTTTTTCTCCATCCCCTACAATATCTACAGCATCTGTGTGTATCCCAGTTTTTGCCTAAACTTTTCCATTTTATATTTTTCTTTTGCTAACTGGTGACAATTATTCAAACCCAAAATAATTTTCTGTGATTTCAGTGCTTCAGAGCAGACAAAAGGACTCCAGCTGTTTATATGCAGTACGTAACAATTAGAAATTTAATTTCCAGAACCTGGCTGCAGGTGTGGTAACAGAGCCAGGATAGTGAAGCCAGGTGGTTACAATGAGTTGTCTCAGGAGGAACACTGACCACATACTAAGACGGTAATGTGCTACTGTCCAGCTTCTTTCCTGTAAGGGCCCACTAGCTACAAAACATTGAAGGTGTAATGTACCAGCAAAGTAAGCTACAGGTAAGGGATGGATCATTTGTCACCACAAGTTATCAGGAATGTTCCTATGTTTGAGGTAGGAAACTTCTGTTTTATAATCCCAATTCTGTGCAGCCAGTCATGTTGGGCAATCTCTTTTCTCCTTCTGGAAAGCTAGTCTTTGGCCTTACTGTTTATGAATAAATGAATATGATCATTTATGTGAAGCAACACTGGCTCTAGCTTGCATAATGTCTCCTTAAATGCCCCAATATTGTTACCTCAATGTATTTATGGAGAAAAATTTTACTTTCGTTCAGCCCTTATTTTCCTAGGTAAAACACCACAAGTTGTTTTACTCCTCTCTTAAATACATGTTCTAGTCTAATCTAAACTGATTTTTCCTAACACTTTTTTCAAACTGTAATGGGGGACACTACTTGAAGCAGTCACGTTTTCTTTGCATAGATGATTTGTTATTATTATTATTATTATTATTGTTGTTGTTGTTGTTATTGATACATCACATTCATGACCAACAACTTCTGATTGGCTCTTACATACAGTTTATATGCTCTTGTTTCTTCCCTTTTCTGTTATTCTCTGTTCAAGAGCGTTGAAGACACAAAACAAATGAGTTAGTTGTTCCTCAGTACAAGACACTGTCATTTTCCTGGTATATTTCTTTCTAGTTCTATGACTTAATTCCTTAGTCTGCTCCTTTCCTGCAGCACCTCGATTCCCCGTTGTGTTGACAAAGTGTCTGGCTTTGTGTCATCAGCAGTCTGAAATAACATATTCCCATTTCCAAGTAATGAAAAGGGAACAGTGGTTCTAGCCTATCTGATCAAGAATACTGGTCTCCTTCCCTAATAATTCACAAGCCAGCTCCTTACACATTTATAGGTCCTCAGCTAACTCCTCAACTAATCTCCATCCCCTCTAGCTTCAGTAATAATTTCTAGCATGAACCATATTGAATGCTTTCCTGAACTCCAGGCAGATTAGATCTATTAAACTTCACTTGTCTAGAAAATCAGTTATGTTATCATGGAATGGTATCAGTTCAGTCTGGCAGTCTATCTTGGGTAAACCCATCTATTTTATATTTCTTATCTTTCTGTCTTTAATGTTTGGAGACTTTTCAAAGTATATTCTAAAACCTCGCTTACTATTCAGTCTAGACCAATTGGTCTATAGTTTCCTAGGCCAGGAATCTGATATAAAAGTAACAGGATGATCTTTGCTTTCAAAGAGGGTTCAAGAAATTCCTCCCAACCCAGCCCAGATGAGGAGAAACAATGTGTGCAAAGAATACGAAATGTATCTTCCTGAGAAAAGTGATGACCTCCTCAAGCACAGGTCGCCACCATCTTTTGAGTGCCAATTGAGCACCCTTGGCTTAGACAGTTCAAGAATTTATTTCATAGTGCTCCTCTCCTCACTGACTCTGGTTTCTGCATGGGACTACTGCTGTCATGCCTGATTCTGTCCAAGCCGATCACAAGGGAAGGCAGGCAGGCAGGAAGGCAGGAAGGAAGCAAGGAAGGAATGAAGGTTGGTTTAAAAAAAAAAGAGGAGAAGGAAAGAGAAGAGATTTGGAAAAAGGGACAGAGAAAGTATTTAATTGAACTGTACTTGTCATTTTCAGGGAGCTTTATGATCTATACCCATTGGAAATGATTTGCATCTCATCCTCAGGACCTCTTCTAAATAGCACAGATTATTTTGCTTGTTTTCTTCCTGGGAGTTTTTACTTCTTATTATTCCTTAGCTTAGCCAGACTTTTAAACACTATAAGAGAACATCCTGAAAGATGTTTTCCTCAGTCCAAAGACAGCTTAACCTTCACTACATCAGTTAAGGCTGTTTGGCCCTAATCTCAATATCCTTAATCGTGTCTGTATCAAATTGCAAAGCTCTCTTCTCCTTTACAAGCTTCCTTTTTCTTTCTCTCCTTTTTTTTTTTTTTTTTTTTTTTTTTTTTTTTTATAGCTGCTTTCTAAGTTGCCACTGTTCCCTTGACACTATGATGAGCTTTGGATCATTCACGGTGTTTAAACCTTTCAAGAACATTTTCCACATGGAGAATCCTCTTAAAGTGAATACATCATTGTACATGATTATCCATGCTTAAAGGAACAATCAGAAGAACAATATGTCCTGTTCTCAGTACTGCCTGTGAACTGTGCTTTCTTCTTCCTACTTCTTAACCCTCCTCATTGGTTGCAATTAGTTTGTCTGAATAGTTTCTGGGTTGAAAAACAGCTGCTGGTAAATTGTCCATCAACAAGCCATAAAATTTGATTCTGATTACAGCAAGTACATTTCAAAAAGATTGCAATGTCAGTTTGGGCCTCTTTTTACCCCTCAAATCAGGAAATGCTCCATTCTGGCAAACCCAGCTTCCTCAAATCAATTTCCTGCCTTCTGTACTTTCTGAATTTCCTGCTCATTTTGCCCTCCTTTCTCTCAGATTTTTTTGGACACCAAAAAAAGCCCAAAGGCTCCAAACTTCCATTTTTCCTTCTCTTCTACTTAGCCATTATCACGCTTATCTGAACTTAATGTTGAGAACTCTGCTCAAAATGGGATGAAAGTCTGAAGCATGTGGTTTCCTCTCCATTGCATCCCTTGCAATCTGTGCAGGTCCCATCACCATTTCTTGTAGCGTTGTCTCACATCAAGAGCTTTTCCTGAGTGACCTGGTCCAGGTCATGATTTAACCATGACCTCTAATGATTCCCATTTCTGCTGCATTAGTAGAGCAGTCCTAAAGTCTAAATTTACTATAGTAAATTAAACAGTTCCAGATGCACAAATGCTTGAACTTAATTAATGTTCATGGGATGAAAATTAATTCCTCTTGATCAGCATGACATCTTGCTCTGAAACATCGCAGAGTCTTTCACATGATGATTGTTCCATTCCTGTTCCTATCAGACCAATCCTGGATACGCTTATGTTAGTGGCGCAGGTGTACTATAAATGTATTTTAAACTGTTATTCCTCTGGAATTACTGGGAACTCAGGGTAAAGATTTATGGTAGTCTCGAAGAGGCAATCTCAGGGTGTTATGCCAGTTTAAATATGCTACATATACCTATTACATGTAAATATATAGATATTATACTCTATTATAGTATAGTATAGTATAGTATAGTATAGTATAGCATATTCTAGTATAGTATAGTTTATTAATATGTTTAAGTATACCTATAATATAAATATACCTATAATTACCATCCTGCCCCTGGCTTCAGCCACACTATTCTCCATTACTTCCCCCACCCTTGCTGTGAGTGAATTTTTTTAAAGAATAAAATCTTTCTTAGTCACTAAAGAACTACATGTACAGGAATTTTTCACTGGCCCCTTATAGTAACTACACAGTGATTAGAAAACAAGTGATGATAACCAGCTAAGTTGGTTACTCCTTTTTTGTTACTTGACTGTTAAAATGTGTGTTTGTATGTCTATGTACATTTATATATAAAATAAATCTGGAAAATGGAAATATCAATTGGAAGAGTTTTCTTGTAGTAAAAAAAACAATCCAGAAGATTCAGCTTTCTGGTTTTGAAATAAAATGTATTTAAGTTACACATGCTTTTAACAAAATAAGTACTTTTACTTCTGCACTTGCTTTCTATTTTTTTTTTTTTATTCCTCCAAAGTGAGCAAACTTACTATACACATCCTGTCCCCTTCCTCCAGGCAGATGTGTTCTCAGTGTCTTCCTCCATGTTCTAATATTTCTACAAAATGGGAAGTTCATGTGACAACTACAGTCAAGTCAGTGTAAAACTCACATTCAACTCCAGTTCACAGTACAATGGAAGCAACACTCAGCTTCAAGATCCTTACTGTGTTTGGATTTTTTCTTTCATAAAGCACATACTTTTCCTTGAGCAATAGCAACAGCTCCGATGATGAAGATGATAATAATCTCTGCAAAAGCCTTCATTATAAAATATAAAAGTTCTGAAAAGGTTACACATTCTCTTCAGCTGTTTATGGTTAATACTTCAGCCAATTATATCTAGCTGACAAATGGATATCTATAATTACAAATTTATATTCTTTTTTCCCTCTCCCCACCCCACACTAGTCATTGACTTGCACACATTTTTTCACCAGAGAGGAAACCTGGGCCACGTTTTGATCACCTGTGTGAAACACTGTTCTTAAGTACTTTCCTAAATACCTTAGGCACCTATGTTTATAATCACTATAAATTTCTGCATAAATACGTATGAACAGATACATGTGTATGTGTATCCATATAAAGATTCCTATATATAATCTGCAGTAAATAAACAAGGATTCTAAACATTATATTGTTGACTAAGGTAGGATCTAGTTCAACTAACTTTATACCCTTAAAAGTTGGGAGTTTGAGTAGTTAATTTGGCTTGGCTTCCTGTACATTAATTGAAGAATGGCTGCAGAAGGTTCTCTTAGGTACTCACCTCAGGCTGAGACTATGGGTGACCTGGAGAGTCTTCCCTTGTTCCAAGAGATGGACAGGACGCAGATGAATGACTTGACAAGTTCATTTCTTGGTAGCAAAGCTTAAGTCGGGCAGATGTGTACTGAAGTATAAGCTTCAACTTTTTAACAGGGGAGCTTTACCATTACTATCATGAAGTTTCTGAAATACTCCAAGTTAGACTGTGCTATTCCACTTCTTCAGCAAAACTGAAAATTTTTATCAGAAAAGAAAATTGAATTGCATAAAATGATTTAGTATTCATGGGATTTGTCTCCTTTTTTGCTGTGCAACATCACAGGTCACTGATAAAAAACAAGTGATTTTGGAAGTGATTTTGGTGCCAAGGCACTGGGAACTTCTGAGAAAAGGCACTGTATAAATGTGAAGATATCACTGACAGTTATTATCAATAATAATACTACTAAATAACAATAAAAAATACAAGTATTCTCGTGATGAAAAAAAAATATTTAGCTACTGCTCATTTCATGTTAATGAGATTCGATTTTTCAATCAGTGTGAAGGACATCACCTGTGCTCCTTCCCTCCAGGTTTATCTACATGGGTGGAATAGAATCTGAAAACTAGCACTTAGAGAAATTTCTCAGAAAGATATTTCAAAATGTCAGCATTTTCTATTACTTTGTCATTGACTTCTAATGTGTTTTCAGAATGATTTGGTCCTTTCTTGGGTAAAGAAGAAAAATGGAAATCAAAAAAACTTACATCATTCATTATTGTGCAGCTTTCGCATTGCAAAACACAATTTATAGCTAAAAACTCACCTTCCTTTCTGCTGTGCCACTTCAAATGTCCAATTCTAAACAGAAAGTGCTATAAAAATGTCTGCTCTCACTCTAAGAGATTCAAATGATTGACAATAAAGTGGAAAACTGTTAAACATGTAACCTTGGCATGAGCTTCATGGAATATTTATTCACCCACTGTTGCATTCTTTGGTTTGTTTTGTTGCTTTACTGGATTGTATTCTTTTCAATTGTTTCTTGCAGCATGTATGCATGCGTCAAATACCAGCAATGGGACTCCTGGCAGAAAGAAAGCTAGGGGAGACAACTCACAGACACAGAACGTATGCACTACGGGCTGGCTCAAAATTTTAGGGATCTGTAACTGTCTAGTCTGAGGGGTAGCATGCCGCTACACTACCTAGGAACAAACTACAGAAATCACTGAAGACTGGATGGTCATGATTATTTCCTGTTGCCTACCAGTCTGAGACAGAAAGTCACGTCATAGAGCAAAGTTGCTGCTTTGTGCTTGGACAGCTTCTCTGGGTGATGAATACGTTAAGGCTGGAGCCAAGACCACTCCTCACTGTGTGCAATATTGGGTGAGTAGTTGCTGTAATTCCATATACAAGTGCTGCAACACTAAGTAGGGCAACAGGGAGGGCTTATTCCTTCTTCCCCCCAACACGCTTTCTAGTGAATTTAAATATGGCTGTTGCAGCCTAGTCCTCTGTAAGCCAAAAAACAAAAGTGACTATAAATTAAATCTGAAAGAATTATTACACTTGAAAAGGATTTTAAGCATCCACTGTACCTCTTGCGTCTGTTGTTTCTCTACCTTTGTGGGATTTTTTTCCTCTTTCCCTGGTAAGACAATGAATTACTATTTTCCCCAGAAAAAAAATCTCAAAATGTAACACTCTCGGAAATAATGTATGAAATATGACATTTCTAAGACAGGGTCTTTTCAGCTGTTATTGTAAAACTCCATTGTGTTTCATGAGTGAAGGAGAAACAAAAGCAAACAAGCAAACGACAGCAGCCAGGACTATGATGTACAAAACTAAAAGTAAAAAAAGAAAAAAAAAATAAAGGAATCTACTAAGTTTAGCTAAAACAGGCAAAGGGGCTAATGCACTGGCAATTGATGCTGAGTGGACTGAAGTTTGGTGGAGCTGCAACACGGATATTTTTTTCACATTGCTTGAAATGGAGGGTTTCCATGTAACTAAAGCACTCTTACCTCCTTGGTAAATCTGTGCCTTGCACTGTCACTTCTGTGACTGGACCATCTTTTGGTTATAAGACATCAACACCTCAGTCTTGTAGGTTAGACTGATTTCCATTTGTGGATCACTATCTCACCATTGTGGTGCCATTGCTCTCTGAGTAATGGTCTTCAGAACTAAAGAAAAAAATAGTTTAGTCAGTATGTACTCTACTTCAGCAGGTATTCCTAGAAAACCCATCTCCCCACTGTAACAAGAACCAAAGCTTTAGCTAGATAAACCAACTAAAGATGATCTCTGGTCAGAATTTTCCAAGCCTTTAGGTCCTTGACTTTGCAACCGAAGTATCTTTGAACATAAGGAGCAGGGAGAAGGCTGAGTCTATCCATTTGATTGTGTTCTATTGTGGCGTTTTTTTTCTGTTGATGGGACATTTTTATTATTTTTTTTTCCCTCTGTTTGTCCTTTTTCTTCCAATCCCCACCCACCTCACTATGGGGCCAACATGGGTCATTCACATATGCTAAAATGGTTAATGCCCATCTTTCTTCTACAGTGAGAGATGCATCTCTCTTTGGGACAATTCAGAGTCCAGTCAAATCACCCTCTGAAGGATCTGTTTTCTAATAAACTTTTCTGTTGCTTACTGAACAAAGACAGATGCCCACAAGACTAATAATAACCTTTGTGTGTTCTGGGTTTCCTATCCTGAAGGTTTTATATCTTATTTAAACAATGGTTATACAAATTATTTTGATAAACTAAGTCAAGATAAAGAGGGAGCATGTTAGATGGCATAAGAAGAAAATCCTTCTTTCTCTTTAAAGGATATGACGCATGTCTCATTGATGTCAAAAGAAAATAACTGCTTTTCCTCAAGCAAGGGGAAATAAAAGAAATAAAATACTCATGAGAAGACGTTAATATGTGATGAAAATGCTCAATGCAGCACTATAAATTTCAGATCTTGATCACTTTTCTCTAACTACAATAGCAGTTTCTACCCCTTTTCTTGGAAAAAGAAGCATCAGTGAGATCTCTTTTGGCCAAGTTAGAGCTTTTATTTCACAATTTCCTAAAACTTCTCAAGTGTTAGCTTCCCAGAAAAATATTAATCCAATTTCCTGATGACAGAAAGACTGCAAATAAGCAAGCTCATCTGTTTGTTCTTACTTGTTTCTCCACCAGTATATGCATCTGAGCATATGAATATTAGTGCTACAAGCATCTTCTTGCAATATTAAAGATTAAAAAGGAGCAGGAGATAGTCCACAGACTAGGAGCTGAAGGTCATGAATGTTAGATTTCTGGTTTTATATTAAGAAGGTACTTTAATGGAGGGCAGGTTCCCTAAGGTGGGCTGGGTAGCTCCCTCTGCTAACACAATCACAGAATTACAGAATTGTAGGGGTTGGCAGGGACCTTCAGAGAGCATCTAGTCCAATCCCATTGCTGAAGCAGCTTCACCTAGAACAGGTTGGACAGGAATGCATCCAGTTGGGTTTTTGATATCTCCAGAGAAGGAGATATCTGGGCATCATGTTCCAGTGTTCCATCACCCTTAAATAAGTTTTCCTTATCTTGAGATGGAATTTCCTGTGTTCTAGTTTTTGCCCATTGCCCCTTGTCCTGCCCCTGGACACCACTGAAAAGAATCTGGCCCCATCTTCTTGACACCCACTCTTTAGATGTCTGTAAGCATTGATGAGGTGTCCCATGCTGCCCGCTTGATCTCTTATGCAGTAACAGTGATTATATCACCATTAAAAAGTCCTTATGGCACTAAAGACCTTTACAGCAGCCTTTGACTTAGGGTATGCCTTACCCTGTCCCCATGGTCCATTTCTTTTCTCTTGATAGGATTTCAGAGAAATGACAATATGGCAGGGTCACAGATAAGAACAGTTTAGACAATGTACATTTCTCAGTTTGACTTGACTTCAGTAACCAAGTCACTTGGTACAACTCTATCAGGGAATCAAATTATACTCTTGGCATACTGCCTTCATTTTTAGAGGGTGCCTTCTATTTCATTTGTGCATGACTTCTTCCTTCCAGGATGCAGCATGAGATATTTTGACTGAATGCTTTCTATATGTAATGCTCTGCTCTTGTTTAGGTTTATCGATCACTGAATCACACTATCTCAATTGAAATACATAGCCCACTTTAATTCCCTTTTCTTTAAATAGAGTACACAGCTTATGAAAAGAAATAGTAAGAAGGCAATAATAATAACAACTTCTAGAATTATGCTTCTTTTGGCTGCCTTCTTATTCAGTTAGGAAGTGGTGCTTCTCAGTGAAGCCAGTAATATGATAGGAAGTCATTAATACAATATAATCACAGCCTAAGATCAAACTCATCTCCTGTCTCTTTACCTTGTCAAGTGCTTCAATATTTTATGTTGTAATGTGATGACCAGAACTGATCACTGTAATCTAAGTGTGTATCTGACTAATGCATTGTATAATCAGAGATTTTCATCTGCCTTAAAGTCATTTGCATAAAAAGGGACCCCTAAGATTTACTGTGGTTAAAGATCAAATTTCATCATAGTTTCTGTTCTGAAAATCTGTTAAATTCCTTTTTGGCCTTGAAAGTCTGCATCAAATGTTTAGGCATATTTACTTTCTCCCTCTTTCTTATTCTCATGGATTTTCTGGCTCTCTCCTGCTCTTATTTCATTTATATATTCATTAGAATTTGCCTATTGATTTCCCACAGGGCATGGCAAAAACATGAGACTATGTCATTCCCCCCCGCCCCCCCCCTTTAAAAAATATCTTCATTTAGATAAATTTTATTTATTTTATAATTATTTATTGTTTTCTATTGATTCATATTAACAATGATTAATTCCAGCTAATGATGAAAAAAGAATAAAAGGTTGTGACTTGTACCATCTCCCTTTTATCCACAAGATGTATGAGGCCTTTAGGCAGGGCAGTGTTCAGAGCACACTCAGACAGTCCCTTTCATATTGGTGCTACCCTGCAGATCAGCAAAGGATTCTGTTCCTAACATTAGGGTGGATATATCATCCTCTGATAAATCTCCCAGACACCCACCATCCCTTTACAAACCTGAAGATGACTTTTCCACACTTCTTGAAATATTTTTCTGCTCATATCTGAGTTTAACATTGTTATGACTTGTTAAATCAAAACTAATACCAACATTACTTGGATTTCTTTTTGGGTTTTCTCACACCTGTGCACAATAGATAAACAAAATGTTGGGAAGGCTTTCTAACCAGCAGCCTCTTTTTCTGTTGTAGGGGTGGGTTGCAGAGGCAGGAAATAGTTTGCAACCTTAAACTCACTAAACCTGATTCATAGAGTCAGGTAAGAAATAGCCTTGAAATATTTTCAAGTTACCATTCCCAAACTTTTGCCATGCTGAGATGCACAAAAATGTGCAACTCACAAAGCTAGATTATTCAGTACTTTTAGAATCAGTCAAACTATTTAACTGGATAATTTGAAAATGTTTCATTTCTAGATGAACCTTTTGCTCAAGTTTTTTCCAGTTATCAGTTTTAAATTTAAATTTAAATATGCATCTAGAACCATAAGAAAAATGTATCCCTTGTCACCTAGAAATAATGAAAATGTTATATTTTTTCAGGAAAAAAAATAGTTACTTTAAGTGAAGTTACTTTTAGCTAACATGGCAAAATGCAACTCCAAAGGGAATCTGCTTCTGACTCGGGAGCCTATAGTCTTATTCCTATAACATGTGCTTTTGAATTTTTATCATAATACAACAGATGGAAGTTTGAATATTTTTCATGACTACCTTGGCCAAAGAGCTAAATTTCCATAGGTGAATTTCAGAGTATTGACAAAAGTTGAAAGACAGAATTGTCAATTGGCTTGAGTTATAGCTCTGAGTTATTGATTTGAGTGGAACAGCTAAAAGAACAGAAAGTTGAACACAAGCATGAGTGCCTACAGTAGGACCTCAGCCATATAACTTAGTAGAAGGCATTTATCTAAGTTCTGAAGGGAAAATTGAAAATAGTAACAATGTACATTAAATCAACAATAATTTACAGTCTCCAGAGTTAACATTAGGACCACATTTTCACTTAGGGATTTTAAGACCTTAGTGACAAGTCTATAACAATAAAGCAATAATAATAGTTTTATATAAGGGCTAAAAATACATAAACATACAAGAAATTAACAGCAAGCATTTATAAAATTTAACTGAGAATTATAACCTTTCTGTAGCTTGTTTTTATCCACCTTTCTCTGTTTTATAGCAAAGATATAATTTTCTGTTTAATGCTCCAAGGAGCACAAAAAAAAGCCAAATGAAATGTT
Source organism: Gallinago jamesoni (assembly GCA_025769975.1). Lineage (NCBI taxonomy): Eukaryota > Metazoa > Chordata > Aves > Charadriiformes > Scolopacidae > Gallinago > Gallinago jamesoni. The sequence goes on from JAOQGH010000118.1 coordinate 16,263, forward strand.
TTCATCCTCTGCTACATTCTCTAGGAATTTTTCCTTCTGAAGCAGCAATTTCCGTGATTCTCAGTGCTAACCTAGTGGACTTAATAGCTGAGTTCCAATAAAATGACCAAGAACCTTGGTATTTCTCTACTTAGTCACAGTGGCACTTTAGGTTAAACAATCATTGGCTCAGTTGTGAAAAATGAGATAAATTAAAATTATTTTCTTCACGAGGACCAAAGACTTGGCAAGTAATATATTGAAGAAATTTCCTGGACATAATGGGTTACATTAATTTTCAACAGCAAAACAATTCCTTCAGCATTATTTTTCAAGCAAGGGAAAAAAAAAAAAAAACCAACACATGACTTGCTATTTCTGCTATTTATTTCTTACTGAGAAGCAAAAACATGTTTCAAAGGAGGGATTAAGAAAGGCATATCAGGAAATATAAAAAAAAAAAAAAAGACTGCAAAGGATTTCAGCTAATTGGTTACCCATTTGCCTTTATCCAAATGTGGTCAGTTTTGGCTATGATGGAATAAAAAAAAATAGTCTCTTTCTTTGTCATTTTCATTTGAAAATAGTTTGCTTGTTTATTTTAAACAAACTTTTACAGAAATCTTCCTGTTTTTTGTGAAACTCTTTTCTCACTCCCATTGATAGTTTGGTGCCTTTTGAATAAGTTGAAGAGAATGCCATTTCTGCTCAAGAGTTGAGCCCTCAACCTCTTCCTGCACAACTCATAACAAATACTGTTGTTCTCTGGTCCCCATGGCGGCCGTCTACCTTATTTAAAATTAATGTAGTGATTACAAACCCGTTTCAATAACTCAGGACTTTACTCACTCTTGGTATAAATTGGCATTGCTGTGTTGTAGTAAATAGAGCAATGGTGACTTTGATCAGTAGAGAATTCAGCCGTCAGGGAGCCCATCACTTATCACTGAACTTGTGATTCATTAAGACCTCTGTGGGCAGTCACAGTAGAGAGGCCAAGGTGTGAACGAGCAGAGGTCTGATCTCTGATCCTTTCAAGTAGAGAGAAGAAGAATGAACAGAAGAGAGGCCAGAGCAGCTCACACCAACGTATATCTAACACAGTGTCCTGTTTCCGATTGGCCAATGCTGGCCAACTGCAGCTGCCTGGAGAAACAAGGAAGATTAGGACAAACGTTTTCCTGATATGTTCTCCCAGACATCAATGGGGATCAACAGGAACTTTCTGGACCATAAGTTACCTCTTTGTTGTACAAGGCTCATTATGGAATCATAGAATATCAGAGTTGGAAGGAACCTTCTAGAGATCATTTAGTCCAACTCCCCTGCTAAAGCAGGACCGCCCAGACCACATTACTCAGGACTGCATCCAGGTGGGTCTCTGTGACGAAACGGGGAGAAGGACTTCACTGCGAGGTTCAAATTAATTTATTTGGACTTCACTCACAGGTCCAATACGTCACTATTGCAGGTCCT
>JAOQGH010000119.1:0-17617 GCA_025769975.1 Gallinago jamesoni
ACCCCAAGATCAAAGAGATTGCAGCCAAGCACAACAAAACCCCAGCACAGGTACGTAGGTGCCAGGCAGTGGGTACCCTTTCTGTAACATAAAGTGACAAAGTAAAGGACAGGCTGACTCTTCATTCCCTGTCACCTGTGGTGCCCTTCTGTGGTGTTAAGTAGCAATGCAGGTTGGTTTGCTACGTGGCCTTCAACACATGCTTTCAAGGGTTCTTTGACCATCAACAGGAAACATTCTCTTGACCCATCTTCAAATGCTGTAATGTTTTAGTTTTCCCATCTCCAGTCTTAATGCAGAGAATGAAACCTTGATAAAAGTTCGGGTGGGACGGAAAAGACTTGAATTTTCCCAAAACTGAATGGGATAGGAGGTCTTCCACATGAGGTACCACCAGTTCTCTGCACTTCAGGAAATGCTGTCTAGGCCACAGGGACAGGAGTGATTTGACATGCAGCTCTGCAGAAGCAGGTGTAGCTTAGGGAGAACGGCTGTTGGAACAGGTTCTGCTTCCTCCAGAGCAGGAAAAATTATTCAGTTTTCTGTTCTTGCAGGTTCTCCTTCGCTTCCAGATCCAGAGAAATGTGATTGTGATTCCCAAGTCTGTCACACCACAGCGCATTGTGGAGAACTCCAAGGTGAGTGATTATGAGTGAGCTGGGTGTGTGGCATGTTCAGGGCCAGCATGCCTTCCCTCTGCAGAGCAAGCAGTGATCCTTTTTCACCCTTCCCTCCTCAGGCAAGAGGATTTTTTGCTTACATCCTCTAACTTGTTCAGAGAGGTGATTTCCAGCTGTTCCTCTTGTTAGGTGTTTGACTTCAAATTGACAAAAGAGGAGATGGCAACTATTTGCAGCTTTAACAGAAACTGGAGAGCGTACACAATGAGCACGTAAGTGGTAGCATTCAGTATTTAGTTTTTCCAAACCCTGAACTTATGAACGTTATATACACTGTTCACAGTTTTCGCTTAGATGTAAAACTACAATTTTGCATCTAAACAACTGCCTAGAATGCTGAGAGCCTGAGTCACTGACAAAATTATTTGGATGTTCCCAGTGTACAAATGGCAGACGCTACCCAGGAAAACAAATATGGAACAAATCCATTCTACAGTTACATAGTTCACACCCTCCTGTGGTGGCTCCTCTAAGCACCCCTTACAGCTTTACAGATTAAAATATTAAAAAGAAAAATAAATGGCTGAAACTAATACCTTTATTCCCTTCAGGTGCAAAACTCACAAGGAGTACCCTTTCAATGCAGTATACTGAAGACTGTCATATCCTGCGCTCATATCTTTCAGAGCTTGGTCTTATATTCTTCCTATTGATTTATCTAGCTTTCTTACTTTATCTTTCCTGCTATGGCCAGTGAACTCACAGGCTACTGTGACTTCAGTGATTTATTGTGGTGATTGTTTGTTTTTTTGTTGGTTTTCTTTTTAAATAAAATTGTTCTAAAGAAAACAATGTGGGCTGTAATAATTTGTCATGGTTTGGGCTGGACTGGCCACCGAGATGAACAACAGATCCTCTCCCCACCTCTCTCTTTCCAGAGGAGGGAGAGAAAGAGATTTATGAGTCTCTGCCAAAATGTGAGATTAAAGAGAAAACAGGGAAAGACAACTACACGTTCACACTTGTACTCCATCTTGTAACAACAGGCTAAGGAGGATAATCAGCAGTTGTGAGCACTGGAGGAAAATCTGAGAAATGGGAATTAAAAACTAAATTTCTTAGCACAAGTGAGGCAATAGGGAATTTCACCACTCCAAAAGTAACTGGAAAAGGGTTTTTTACTATTTTATCCCTCTCTTAAATAAATAAATAAATAAATCCATCCATATCCAGAAAACATAAAGGTGCATGCTGGGCACTTTTTTTACACAGGGTTTGTCCTATGTGTCAAAATACAACTGCATGGTGGGTTTTGAATACAACACAATTTCAATACATGCTTCAGATTATTGCTAGTTTGGAAATTCTATTCTTATGTGGAAAATTGTTAAGAAGCAAAGGAAAAAAAAACCAAACACCTCAAAACTTGCACCTTCCACTTCATTCAAATGCCTACCTTTGAAGAAAAAACTAATCTTTAAATGCAACAATAAAATAGCAGATTCTTGCCTTATCAAAAAGATCTTTTACTTTGACAGTGTGTTTATGCTCTTGCCTAGATCTTAGAGCTAGAAGTGAGACAGGATGCTAAACACCAATACCACTTGAATTTGGGAACTGATTTCATTCTTTACTAGCTCCATTATTTTTTAGTTCAATATTCCGCTTGTTAAAGATAAAAGTGGTTTTGGGGGTTTGGGGTGGAGGGAAAGGTGGGATCTTTTGTTTCTCTTTCAAATGAAAACTTCTAAAAGAAGGTAATATATAACCCACTAGGCCAGGAACAAAACATGGCAGAGGGATGCAGAACAAGTATTTATAGTACTCCTGTACAGAACTAATAGATGTTAGCCTATCACAACCAAACAAAAGAAATACGGGAATTTCTTTGCTGTTCTTTTTTTAAGATGCACTTTTTTTATTTTGGACCCACTCTGCACAGCTGTACTTTTCTCATAATTCACAGCCAGCTGCTGAAGTCTCTCTGCTATGGAATCACCTGCCACAGCTTTAGGTACTGTCCTCAGGGCTAACCTCTAAGCTCCAGCTGATACCTAGGGCAGATTTTATGTAGTTTGTAAATGGTTAAACTGTAGATAATCTTCTTTTCAAGAAGAAATGTAGCTATTTTATTAACCATCCCAAATGTTTTCAAGGACTTAGTAAGATAAGAAAGGATATATGTGGCTCTGAGAACACGGTGACCTAAGACAGGGATGCAATAAATATGGACAACATCTGCCAAACAGGTGGTAGCAGGGAGATCATTAGTTTTATTGAGCAATTAAGCAGTTAGATGTTTTGCCAACATGAAAAGTGAGCCAAAGAACAGGTGAAGAAGATGAAGACTGAGGATGAAACGACCTCACTCAAAATGAGGACCACCAGAAGGCACAACAATCCAACGATGCCCCAAAGCTTATTATAACATGTAAATCAATCCTCAGAAATGAAATGAATATGCTAATATTTTCTTGGAATTACACTGACTATGTTGTGTATAAATTTAATTTGACAACAGTATTCGGTGCACACAATAGGAGGAGACCTGTGCACCTGGCGCCGCAATAAAGAATGCCTGCTTTCTGAACTCTAAATTGAGTCTTGGAAAGTTCTCTCTGCTGGGTTGCGGTAACACGGCCAGAGCCAAGGGAGATTTGAGCTGAAGAAGGGCAGCTGCCTCCAGGGTGATCCACTACACCCATGGTGGGACCTGCCCACGGTTCAGACCCAACTTGCACCCTCTCTCCTGTGACCAAAGGTGAAATATACACAGGTCAGCCGTGGTCACAGAATCACAGAATCTTCATGGTTGGAAGGGACCTTTGAGATCAGTGAGTCCAACCACAAAATTAGAAAAACAAAAACCAAAAAAACCCAAACACAAACCCCGTAAACAGATACAAATCAACAATCCCGAGCACTAGAGCATGCCCTGAAGTGCCATGTCTACACGTTTCTTAAATACCTCCAGGGATGGCAACTCCACCACCACCCTGGGCAGGCTGTTCCAGTGCCTGACCACCCTCTCACTAAAGTCACTCTTCCTAATGTCTACTCTAAACCTCCCCTGCTGCAACTTCAGACCATTTCCTCTGGTCCTGTCATTCCCTTGGGAGAAGGGGCCAACCTCTCTACAGTTTCCTTTCAGGTAGTTGTAGAGGGCAATGAGGTCTCCCCCCAGCCTCCTCTTCTCCAAACTAAACATGCCCAGCTCCCTCAGCCTCTCCTCACAGGACTCGTTCTCCAGACCCCTCACCAGCTTGGTGGCTCTCCTCTGGACACGCTGCAGCAGCTCAGTGTCCTTCTTGTAGTGAGGGACCCAGAACTGAACACAGCACTCGAGGTGAGGCCTCACAAGTACACAGGCACTATCGCTGCCCTACTCCTGCTGGCCACGCTGGTCCTGATACAGGCCAGGATGCCATTGGCCTTCTAGGCTACCTGGGCACACTGCTGGCTCATGTTAAGCTGGCTGTCCACCAACACCCCCAAGTCCTTCTCTGCTGGGCAGCTTTCCAGCCACTCTTCCCTGAGCCTGTAGCCTTGCCTGGGGTTGTTGTGACCAAAATGTGAACCTCATGCCATTGGCCATGGCCCATTGATCCAACGTGTCCAGATCCCTCTGTGGAGCCTTCCGACCCTCAAGCAGATCAACACTCCCACCTAGTTTGGTGTCATCTGCAAACTTACTGAGGGTGCACTCAATGAACACGACTTCTCCCTCGGACAAAATCACTTAGCACTTTCCCCTGTGGACACCAGAGGGCAGCCAGCCCTCAGAGGAGACCCATGTTGCCCCCTCCCCGCCGGCCACAGCCCCCAGCGGTGCCCGGGGGCAGGGGGTGGTGGTGTGCATTTCACATGCCACACACAACCCAGTTGTGTGCCCCCCGGCTGGGGGGCCTGAGCCCCCAGCGGTGCTGTTCCCAAACCACTGGCCTTCCTAGTGGCCCTGCCAGCCTTGGGACAGCCCCACATGCTCCAAACCCAGGACACTCAACCCAGGGGCACTCAAGGATGATGGTCCATCCATCCTAGACCTGTTGGAATTGGTCCAGCGGAGGGCCATGAAGATGATCAGAGGGCTGGAGCACCTCTCCTATGAAGACAGGCTGAGAGAGCTGGGGTTGTTCGGCCCGGAGAAGAGATGGCTCCAGGGACACCTCATAGCAGCTTTCCAATATCTGAAGGGAGCCTACAGGAGAGCTGGCAAGGGACTCTGTCAGGAAGTGCAGTGACAGGACAAGGAGTAATGGTTTTAAGTTGGAAAAGGGGAGATTTAGATTAGACACCAGAAAGAAATTCTTTACTGTGAGGGTGGTGAGGCACTGGAACAGGTTGCCCAGGGAAGTCGTGGCTGCCCCATTCCTCGAGGTGTTCAAGGCCAGGCTGGATGGGGCTTTGACCTACCTGTTCTAGTGGGAGGTGTTCCTGCTCATGGGGGGGTTGGTTGGTGATCTTTAAGGTCCCTTCCAACTCTAACCATTCTATGATTCTATGATCCAGCTCCAACCATCTCCTCTGGCAGCCCCCTTCAACCCAGCCACCGTCTCCCACCACTGTCCTGTCCCCACAGCCCCACAGCTGCAGCTGGGGGCCCCAAGTCCTCCTGCAGCACTGCAGCAGCAGTGAGTGCTCATCCCCAAAGGGTCTGAGCCCAGCAACCTCTTTGGCCTCTAGGCTTCCAGCAGATTCTGGCCCCAGAGGGCATGGTGCAGAGACACAAGTCCCAGCAACCCAGTGACAGCAGAGCTGGGCACCTGAGCTCCCCATACACCGTTACGTGCACAGACACCCACACTGGGGCATACCTGGTACAGGAGAGATGTCCAAGGGTAGGTCTCAAGGAACTGATCCCCAAGACTCTTTCTCACCCGACACTCAAACTCAAGCCATCAAGATAATCAAGGTTCCTTTAACAAATACCAGATGAAATGAGAAGGTATTTGCTTTTGTGGCTGCATCACCTTTCTGTTGCCTCCCACTGGGCAGGTGACCAAATGCATAATCATAAAGTTGCACATTGGGTTTCATGGGAAAATGGTAATACCTTTCATTCAAGAAAAGAGACACCTCAGGGCCTTCTTTCCAAAATTTCCACCTTCAATTCATAACCATGTCATCCAAGAACATTTGTTTTGCAGCTTCCTGAAGGAAGCAACCCATAAAACCCTCGGCAATTCCCAGGCTGAGGTAAGACAGCTCTGACGAGACCAAACACACATTCTTATTGAACAATAAAGGTACAATATTTGCTATAGTGCAGGGAGAGCCAAAGGTTTAGACCACTGTCTTTTCAGTGGTGTACCTTCTCCAGCATGGGTCACCCAATGGCCACAGTGCCTTCAGGCATTTCCTTGCTCCAGCATGGCTCATCCACCACCTAAAGTCCCCTCAGAAATAAGCCCTTTTTGTATGGATCTCCTTCAAAGAGTGCACCTGTTTCCAACAGTGTGTCTGAGCCAGGGCAACGTGGACTTAAATTTTGGCATGGGGTAGGGTGTTTACATCACTTTTGGAGCTATCTAGAATTGGTTCTGGCTGGCACTGGGCAGTTCATAATCTCCACACGGGTCACCACTGCCATCCCCTGACAGTCCCTCCAATTTATGTCCTTTATGTTCCACCCTTTACCTCATTGAAAGATATATTAAGAACTGTTTCACCCTTATATAAACTCTAACATCATTACAATCTTAATGTATATTCATTATAAACTCCATCCCTTGTCCCTGCAAATGAGACTAGTGTAGTTAACATCTCATCAGTGTGAACGTAACTGATGTTCCTTCCCTTCCTCATCAGACAAAATTATCAGGATCAACACTGCAGCAAACAATATATACTTTCCAACCCCTTCTAAAACTTTTTCCAAGGTCAACCATACTACTAGAGTGCCAGCATTATCCTCAGCCACGCTGCTAATCTGCTATCTGTCTTCTGGCATGCTCCCTCCAGTACCAGACGCAGTAAGTCACTCCTTGACATCCCACCAGCTTATCAGGCGATACCAGAGCAGCAGCAGCAACTGTGCTCAGACCTTGGAGTTTTCAGGCCACAGCATCAATGATCAACACTTTCTCAGGGTCCCTTCCCCCTTGCTTGTAAAGACAATCCAGCAGTCCAAGCGATCGCAGTTGATTGTCTCCTTCTTTCCAGTCATTCTGTGGGCATGTCTCACATCCCTGTGGGATCAGCAGCATCCCTTCCACATAGCCCTTCACTAGGGAATCCCAAAGACCTCCTGCTTTGTGCAGGGCAGCACTTAAAGTAGCATAAAGCCCAAACTCCCCAGAACTCTGCTCTCCCAAGACGCAAGCTGTATCCCATCTGCTCCAGCTCCCCAGCACCGCCACAGCCACTGCAGGGGCACCAGTTGTCACAAGTGTTCAGCATTTCTGTAATTTCACTCTGAGCAAGGACTGTTGAGACAGCGCTCACACTCCCATCCCACAGGTCTACTTAACCTTTGCAACTCTACTCTGTCTGCCCAAAAGGGCTTTGCGTTTTACTTTGCCATCAGTCCTCATTTTCCCCTCTGAGGCAATCATGTTAAGATCACTCACTGCTCCCACAGCTGCAGCCTGGCTTACCTGGCACACAGCTTCCCATCTGGCCAATTCAGTGCAATTAACTGCTCACTCTAGACCACAGGCACTTATTAACTTGCCCTGGGCACTTCTTAACGCACACTACTCCAGCAAAGATCATCAGCCTGACTCCCCCTCTCTGCTTAGCAGTCCTGGTCTCTGTTGAAGCCCCACCAGCAGCCCATGGCAAGCCCCAGCACGCAGCTGCATGGCAGCAGCACACTGCTCCCCACGTTTCACAACCAACCCCCCCACAGCTCCCCAGCCAGTGCTTTTGGGCTCTACACACACCAGACCACTAGGGCACAGGCCTGGAGGAAGCACCCTTCTGCCTCTTCCCAATCACCTTCCCACCCAGCAATGGTTTCTCTGGGTCTCTCTTTTCTCCAGCTGTTCACACGCTGTTTGCACTCACCCCTGGACAAAAACTGGCTGTGTTGCTTCCACCACTGTGTATTCCCAGGATCAGGATCGTGGCTCCTTCCAGAGTCCTTCTCATTACATGCCAGCACAGGGCTGGGCATCCCAGGCATTCTCCAACAGGTACCATCCCAGGAAAAACTGTCTCATCTCAGGGCAATCTAAGCTGATTTATCACTTCATTTCACCAATTCAGGTACTGAGGGGGGAATAAAGAACACAGAAAACCAAACTTTAGTAAATGCTATTCCTTCCCCATCCTCTGTCTAAGCCCAAATGCCAACCCCCTCCCTCTGCTTCTCCCTTTTTCACTGGGGATCACACTTGTCCATCCCAACTCCTCCCCTGAGGCAAGGGCAGCTCGGAGGGCTGGGCTGGCTACCTGGTGTTCCCCTTTGTCCCTCAGCCCTGCTTACTCCCTCTCACTGCTCCCTGCTGTCCCCACAGGGCTGCCACTGCCTGGTGGGGGTGGCCCAGGCTCCTCAGCAGCCAGCCCCCTCTGGGGTGAGCTACCATCCTCTTTCTTCCATGTTTTTTAAGCAGTTGTGAGATTAACGGAAAAATAGTGGTGTGAAGAAAAAAAAAAAAAAGCCTCATCAATTCTGAGAAGACAGGAGATTCTCCAAGACTTACTCCTGGCTTGATCTGAGCTCAGAGTAAGGAAGAGGCTAAACTCTTCTACAGTAGGGTCCAGCCAAGACACTCACATCTGCCTCCTGGCACACGGAGGTTGAAGTGAAACAAGATAAACCTCCCCTTTTCAAGGTTCCAAGCAAGGCAGAAATTCCCGCTGCCCTTCCTGGGGATTCGAGCTGAAAACCTGCTTGCCCCCACCTCAGAACCCTGGCTTTAGCCATCCCTGTGTCTGTCAACACCCCTAAAGCTGCAGAGCCCCGCAGCTCTCCCCCTGAAGAGTTGAGATGATTGCACCTTGTCATTCTGTCACCTCCTTTGGTGGGAAAAATAAAAAAAGCCTTTGGGCATTTTCAGCAGGCCCCAGGGTCTCTGCCTCCACAAGGACATACCCATTTCCATTAGTTTGGACCCTGTTCCTCTCAGATACCAAATGCTGCTGGTCTGCAAAGCCACAACTTGTGGTGAAATTACAGTGACCAAATGCAAAGTCAGCAAAATCATACCAAAAAAACTCATGATACTACACATCCTGTTTCAGTGCAAAACCTCAATCACGGGTCAAAAGGAAAAAAAAAAAAAAAAAAAAAAATGAAGAAAACAAGGAAAACCCTTCCTCCCTCACGCAGTTCCTGGGTGCCAGCACTCACTGTGGAGAACCAGCTGGCCATGTTATCAAGGACATGGCGCGCGTAAGATTTACCAGGCTGGCTTCTTCCCCCAAGGCCCTGCTGCCATGAGATGGCCCCCTCCAGGCCTTGGGAGGAGGTCAACAGCAAGAAGCTGAGATGCCTTACAGCTGCGAGGGGAAAGTCTCCCACTCAAGGGAGCCAACGGCAAAAACCAAAATCCGGAACTCCTGCCCGAAGCCTCTTGGTGCCAAGGAGATGGAGAACACCTCTCCGACAAGAAACCGCCAGGGAAAAGCCAACCCCGTCAGTGAGAGATAAGCACCGGGGTTATGCAACAGTTTTCATGATCTGAGTGAAAACACATCACATCCCGGCCGGGGAGGGCTGACGGCACTGACACAAAACAGGAGGGACATTAAAGAGGAAAACCAATTACCTTGCCCGCCCTTAGTTAAATGGAGCAAAAAAAAATATAAATAAATACCAAGCTATGGGGAGGGCAGTGGCCTCTGCCCTGGGAGAGGCATCCGCAGCCACCGCTCACACCTGAGGACACTTCTCCACCTCTGAGCCACCAGCCAAGCCTCCCGGGCAAGCCAGGTTTTTTTCCACTGGGCTGGCGACCTCCCCCAGCAGAACAGCGCCCGCTTTGTCTGCAAAAACATCGTGGTCAGAGCCGGTTTTGGGATGCGAGACGGCTGGCTGGCCACCTACCACGCTGACGATTACAATCGTGCATTTTACTCTGCAATGCCCTCAGCACCTCCTGAAAGGTCGGAGGGACAATTCAATCAGTATGTCAGACATTAAAAAAGCCACTTTCTGCGACTTACTTCAAAAAAAAAAAAAACAAGCCTCTCCCAACATCCAAACTAAAGTTCTTTTAGTGTATTTTCTTTTTCAAAACTCACTCTGTGCTGAGTTACTCCTCAACCACGGCTCACTCTCCCTTCATTCGTCCTATTTGGAGTGGGGAACGGGCTCTCCCCGCTCTCAGGAACCGGCCACCCCGAGGTTTCTCCAGCTGCCCTCGCTCTACAGGGTGACAAGGCTGTGACAAAGCCGGGGGGGGGGACACACACCAGCCCCAGGCCACCATCCCTGCCACGGTTGGGGACACGCTGCTCTGGCAAAGGGCTCAGCCTGAGGCACGCACACTGCTCTGAGGGGGTGAGGAGACGCTATCTCCTTCGCCTCCCCGCTGCCGTCCCCATCCCGGGGAGGGACAAGATGTGACAGGAAGAAAGCACACGGAGCACCGCACACCTAAGCGAGCGAGGGTGGGGGGGGTCATAGACAGGGCCTACTTGCAGACCGGGCCCACTTCAGCCCTCAGCCGCCATCCCATCACCGGCCCCACAGGACCCTGGGCCCCGCCGGGGTACAGCTCCGGCACCGCCCCGCCATCCCCCCCCCGCCTCCTCCTCCTCCTCCTCCTCCTCCTCCTCCGAGCCGGGCCGGGCCGGGCCAGGGCGGGGCGGGGCGGGCCCCGCCGCTATTAAAGGCGCTGGGGCGGCAGCTGCTGCGGTAGTGGCGCTTTCTGGGGGGTTCTGCGTGAGGCTATGGCGACTTACGTGCAGCTGAACACCGGGGCTAAGATGCCTATCCTGGGGCTGGGCACATGGAAGGTAATGGGGGTTCGCGGCGGTGCCCCCCAGCCCGTGGCGGGAGGGTGGTTGAGGCCGGTCGGCCGTGTGTGGCCGGGGCCCGGCCCGTTACCGACCGCGTAGGGCGGGCGCCCTTTCCCCGGCCCCGCGCTGAGGAGGGAGAGACGGGGGTGGGGAGGGGCGGCCTAGACCCAGTCTCAGACCCTGGCCTTCTGAGCGCAGGCCCCCAGCACGGGGCCCGTCCCCACCGCCATCCCGGGCCCGGGCGCCACCGACATCCCGGGCAGGGTTCCCCTCTGGCTACGGTGGCACCGAGGGTCGCGGGGGACTTGGGCCGAGACCCCTCCGTGGGGCTGAGACTCCGCCTTTCTGTGGCTGGCAGCTGCCCAGGGCTTCTCCTCTGAGCGGTGGGGAGGCGTCGGCCCCCCTCTGGAGAATCAGCCCTGCTTTTGGGGCCTCGTCTTGGCAAAGATTTTGGGCTGAGCCCTGCCTGGGAGTGGAGCAGGGTGACAGAGGGACGGCTGGAGGTGGCTTTAAGCTCAGGAGCTGACATTCAAGATGTATACACACTCAAAGAATGCTGCAGGGAAAACTGAGGGTCTTTGTAATGCTGTTGGTGGGGTTTTTTCTTCATTTTAGTTGGGGGTTGCTGTGGGTGGGGTGGCTTTCTTAATCTAGCTAGGAAGAATGTCTTCAGTATATGTTGTTTAGAGTTTCTTGGATATTGTTTCTTCCAGTCCCCCCCAGGAAAAGTAACGGCTGCAGTGATGGCTGCCATCGATGCTGGCTACCGTCACTTTGACTGTGCCTATGTGTATCAAAATGAGAATGAAGTTGGGGATGGGATCCAGCAGAAAATCAAGGAAGGTGTTGTGAAACGAGAGGATCTCTTTGTTGTCAGTAAGGTATGGATCTGGTGGTATAGGAGCCCAGGACACGCCTGTCTTTTCATAGTAACCCCCCAGTTCTTTACCTTTCTACTTTGTGGTGCAGCATGGAACAATTCAAGCATCACTTCAGCTGCTCCTAAGATAAGCTTTCTACATTGTTTCATCCTGTATCGAGAGTTATGCAGAGTATGCACTACTGATGTGGGTGATACTTTAAACTTTTCTTGGCGTGAAGATATGCGGCCTTCGTTCCTGCAGTATTTGACTATCTAGTAGGTGGTTTTTTAATGAAGTCCTGATTAACAAAACCAGACTACTGCTTCTGTCAGCCATGACACCATTCAATCATTCATTGCCACTGTGCATATTGCTGTTGGTATCACAGGGTGGTCCTGCTCACAGAGCAAGCCTTGTTTGAAGATCAGTAGGATGACCTAGTTCCACATCCCTTCCAAAGGGGACACTCTTCTCAACAGGACAGAAGAGTTTGAAGAGGCTTAACCTAGGAAGTCACAGTGTGCCTTGGTTTTTTCTCTCTAGCTGTGGTGTACATTTCATGACAAGCCTCTGGTGAAGGGAGCCTGCCAGAAGACACTTTCTGCCTTGAAACTGGATTATCTGGATCTCTACCTCATCCACTGGCCTCTTGGTTTTAAGGTATGGTAACAGTAATGCCTTTGGGTTTGTTTGGTGTGTCTGGCAATTCTGAAGCGCTATATGGCTTTACAATTGCTCCAGCCGACACAGATCATCATGTGTCTGTTGTGTACCAGCACTGCTCTGCTGTTCAGCTTTACTCTGGCCATATGAGCTAGGCTGTTCATCCCTACCTCTGAGATTCCTGCTTGCACAGGAATCATCCTCTGTCCTTTTGATTATGGAAGAGGTTGACCTTGAACTAAGAGTGTATTTCCTGACTACAAGCCTAAGTTATATTGCTCTGCTTTTGGTTATTGCCCAGGTGTCTTCCACAAATCCAAAGTATGCTCAACTGAAAATGGTGTGGTTCCCTCTTTTGTGGGAAGAAGGGCTGTGCTTTGCTGCCTGACAGAAGTTCTTTCCTCTGCATGTTACAGAATCACAGATAAAGAGAATGTTTCCGTCTTCCATTTCTGTCTTTAATCACTGAGTCCTTTAATACAGTACAGATTGAACTGACACCTTTGCTGTAGGAGCCTTAGTGTTCCACAGACCTTGGATTTTAAAAGGCGAAACTAAATAGTTCCTAATTCTTTTACTGACTGCATGCAAAGGAACTGAGAAGGCATGTCTCAGTTTAAGTATTTCTAAACTAAGTGTTTCTGTTCGAGCCTGATCAAAACCTCCTTTCTACCTGTTGCTTCTGAGATCAACTGTTTTTCATAGCATCTGTATTTCTAAAACTAGTTCATATGGGCAGAACTATCGAAGTGAAAATGTGTTGTGGTGTAATAATGTATCAGTAGCAGACAACTGGTTTTGAATGAAGCTGATACCTGGCACATAGTCCCAAGTGGGATTCAGGCTGTTTAACATTCCCTATGCCAGCAACTTAAACAATGATTCTCCCTATGAAAGATGTATCAGTAGATCTAGTCTGATATAGACCGAACATGTTTCAGGTTCTAAATGGGTCCTTAGTACACATTTGAATAAAACATTTCATTATGTCCACACAAGAATTGCATATTTTTTTTTGTAATACAGAAGGTAAACTGACTTTAATTCTACAAGTGAAGAGTTATGTTTCACTACATGTATTTTGATGAGCCAGGGGATGTTGTCCAGCCAAAGTGCCCGTCCTTATTGGGATGGCTGTGGGCAAAAATACCATAATCCCATGTGAAAGCAAAAGAAAAGGCTGAAGAATGTAGATAATGAGTATTAGTATTGCCTAATACATATGTAAACAATAAGTATTAGTCTGTTCTGCAGTAGAAGTTTGTAGTAGAACTTCTGTAGTAGAAGTTTGTAGACTTCAGCTTGTGTTAGCCTAAATTCACACCAAAGAGCGTTTCAAGGATTTTCTTTCTCGCTGACAGGCAGGAGAGGAGCTGTTTCCTACAGATGACAAAGGCATGTCAATACCCAGCAACGCAGATATCCTGCATACGTGGGAGGTAAGTTTGGCCACAGCAGGAGAATCGTGTCTACTGCCCTCAGCAGTCTCTTCCATGTTTTTATACCTTCAGCAGTCTAAATTATCTCATGTATGTAAAACTACTTGAAAGAGGCCACTGGTACCCAGTGGGTTGTTGGGTATTTTCCACTTCTAACTTGCTGTGGATTTCCACAAATCTCAAAGAAATGAGTCTTTGAGATTTGGTGAAACAAGAGGCATGGCACAAATACGTGAGTGCTCTGGGTCTTTTTTTTCCTCAAACTTGAACTCTGAAAATCTAAATTATTATTTTGTGCTTCTCATAAAAGAAATAAGCCGTATCAAGAAGAACATGTTCTTCAGCCCCTGTTGTGTATACTAGATGCTAACTTTGGCTCTCTTTCTGTTAGGCCATGGAAGAGCTGGTGGATGCTGGTCTGGTAAAAGCCATTGGTATCTCCAACTTTAACCATGAGCAGATTGAAAGAATCCTAAACAAACCAGGACTGAAATACAAGCCTGCAAATAACCAGGTAAGTTGCAAAGTGACTGCGGGCAAATGTTTGAGTGGTTTTGTTTCTGTTTTTAATTCTTTAAAAGTTGCTAAGATCTTACTATGAAATGAGATTATAGAAAGAGAGAACGAAGTAGACACAGTACGTTCTTTCAATCCCATCCTTTAACTATTTCTGGATGCACAAGGTGCTGTGTCTCTATGGACTTCCTGCAGTACTGCTTGGAAATTTGGCAAGGACAGGGGAACTCAGATGAGCTTTAAAAACTTCCTTGTAAAGGAGTACTTTGTGTACATATATATGAGGACCTAACAGAATTGGATGGCCTTTTTGCAACTCCTCTGTGGAGAGGGCAGTTGCTGTTGCTGGTGACTGAGGGAACTGAAGAGGAATGTGCTTTATGGACTGATTATAGACTTAATGAGGCTCGGGAGGAAGGAGGAAATGGAGTTGCAAAATAGACTATAGAGAAGTGTGCAGGTATATAGACACCATTCAAATAAAATCTTGGGGAAACTCGGATGGCAAGAGACCTTGGGAGATAATCTGCTGTAATTCACAGCTCAGAGCAGCATCAGCTGTGAGATCAGACCAAGTTACCCAGGATTTTATCCGTCTTGAAAACTTGGAAGGATGGAGACTGCACAGCCTCTCTAGGCAGTGTTCTCGGCTGCCTGGCCCCCCAGCCTTGGGTGCATGGGGGAGGGAATGAGTCTTCCTACATCCAGTCTCAACCTCTCTTGTTTAACTTAAGCTTGTTGTCTCTTGTCCTCTCATGATGCCCCACTGGAAAGCTTGGCTTGTCTTTTGGATTACCCTCTTTTAGATATTGAAAAGCTGCTACTAGGAGACCTGAAGCCTTCCTTGCTCCAAGCTCAACAGGTCCAGCTCCCTCAGCCTTTCCCAATACAGGAGGCTTTCCAGCTGTGCTGGTGTACCGCTGCTGAATTCATGACAGTCTGTCAGTCTTTATTTCTACTGAGGGGGCTGGGAAGGGATGAAACTGGATACAGTATTGTAAAGGCGGTCTAATAAGTGCTGAGTGGAGGCAGAGGATCACTTCCCACAGTTTTCTGGCAGTGTTTCTGCTGTTGGGGCTCGCTGCTGGCTTGCATTCAGCTCAGCCTACTATGACCCCCAGGTCATTTCTAGCCTAGTTACTTTCTAGGTAGTCAGGCTCCAGCTTGTATTATTGCCAGGGGCTTTTCCCTCCCAGGTGCAGGGCTTTGTGTGCAGTGTTGTTAGATTTAGTAAGATTTTTGTTGGCCTGTTCTTCCTGCCAGAGCGAGTCACTCTGAAGTGTTTGAGTGTATTGACTAGTCTATTGAGTGTACTGCCCTTGAGCGTATTGACTAGTAGTCCCCCAATTTGGCATCACCTGCAAACTTGACAAGATCATAGCTTGGCACAAGTTGTTGAAGAGGACAGGCCCCAGGATAGCCCCCTGTGGGATCTATCTAGGCTTGTCCTTGATTGCTCTGGTGCTTGAAGGTCTGCAGTCTCAGTTATTGTTGTGATTATGATTACAAGAACTGGTTAGTTTATCGTGGTAGCTTGAGCATATGTACTGAAAAAGGATATTTTTTTTAATGCCTTTTTTTTTTTTCAGAAAGCTAATAGTATTGTTCTCTGGAAGTCTATTCAACATCAAATTGAAACATTCTGACAAGTGCAAAATTCATGATTCTCTGCTGTGTATCTTTATTATCTGTCTGAAAGTACTTTTAGGATACTTGTGATATCTCCATCTGTGATGTTTAATGGTATCTTTCAATATCTGCCATACCTTATTGCTACTATCTCTGTAGTTGATAATTACCCTTGTCTCTTGCACGGAGGTTGCTGACCTTGTATCTCTTGCACTTGGAAATGTTCTCAAACTCTCTGATTACTGTAATCAAGTTATGCTCAGAACAATAGGTCTTTGGTCCCTGTCCTTCGAAGCTGCTTTTTAAGAAATGCTTGAAAGCCTGAAATCTCATTGGCTGTTAACACCAGTTGGCCTAATAGTGATAATACTTCCTGCAAACACTCTGGGCAGTTGTTTCAGTGCAATCCCTATATTTGGTCTCATTCCCATTCTTAATTTGAATGCAATCAGTATGCACATCAGTTTTGTATGTGGAGATAAATTAATTTGGCAAGATAGTAATTGCATTACAATGATAGCAGTACTTAGTTCAGTAAGGAAATCTGACTCTTCAATACTTTATCATTATTACACAGTGAGGATTGCAATAGCTTAAGATATTTGCTTAAATGCACATTGTGGGCTTTTCATCCTGGTCCAAACAAAGAGTAGACAATGTAGCTCGGAAGTTTTTCAACTTGAGTGCCAGTGGATGGGTAAGGATGACTTTTCCTGGCTTATATCACATATTCTACTTAGTGAATAGTTGAGAAAATAACCAGATTGTCTGTTACTCTTGAGTAGTTGCGTTTCTGGAGCTGCTGAAGCAAAATAAAATATCTGCCCCAAGAACTGAGTGATGTGTCCTGTTGTGTCGTATTTGAACATGCTCCAGAAGGGGAACAGCAGGCTTCTGACAACAGCAGCCAGCTAGAAATACAAATAAAGCACTCAAGGCTGTAAACTGATCCCATGTTTTGCACTCTTGCTCCACCTGCCAGAAGCACAAGTTTCCAGGGACTTGCCTCAAAATGCAGCAGCAGGCTGCGGAAGGCTCAAATGACAGTGTAGTCAAAAAGGTTCTTGGTGTTGACTGCTGAAAGGAAAGTGGTGCTCCCTGCTGTGCAACTATACTTAAAGTTCCTTTATGCAACGTATCGAATGTTCATGTTCATTCGCAGCCCCCTGACACACGAATAGTTCCCGTTCCATACTGTGTATGTGTGCCTTAGCTTGCAAGAATACAGATCTACTGTTAAGGGGTCTGTATTGTGTTATGTAGATATTACGGAAATTCATGGCAAGTACATCTGTGTTTATAAAAACCCTGCAATGGGCTGTAAACTGAAGGACTGAAATCTCTAGCAATCAGCCATTCTTGCTGTTTGCCGACTGGAGGTATTCAGTGGAAGTATTGACACAAAGCAAATAGAAATGAGTGAAACAATACTGGTATTGAAGTTAATATGGTAGTGGTAAAAAAAAAAAAACACACATTATGGCATGCTTAACTACGGATGAAAAGAGAACTTTGTACTTACGGGTCTGCTATCCTATTGTTATGATTTTACAGTTCTCTTGTGTGCGCATTTTACTGAATTGTCCCGCTTAAGCAATTATGTGGCTGATCTGTTGGAGATTATATAGATCAGCAAAGTTTCAGGGAGTGGTGTTACAGACCCTTCACTGCAAGGAGAACTACTACAATAGTTCTAATAAATAGTTCTAATACAATAGTTCTACTAAAATAGTACAAAGGGGTAGTGATTTTTTTCCTTCTTTGTTGAAGAAAACAAAGGCTGTGTAATATCACACAGACTGTAAGTTAGAATGAAAATCAGCCTTTGATTTGATTAAAAAAAAAATCTCTGGAACATGTTAAAGCAGTTAAATCACTGTCAATCTCTATACCCTTATGTTGGCAGGTTGAATGTCATCCATACCTTACCCAGGAGAAGCTGATCAAGTACTGTCAATCCAAAGGGATTGCTGTGACA
>JAOQGH010000120.1:0-17508 GCA_025769975.1 Gallinago jamesoni
TATACTGAGCATGGGGCAGATGGGATGGAATACCCCAGTTGGTCAGGTTTGGGTCACCTGTTCTGTCCATTCCTCCCTGCAGGTGGGATCCCTCTACACTTTTCCATTTCCGACCCTCTAAGGGGCAAATAATGAAAATTGGCTGACCTTGGTTGTTATAGCAATAAATATAAGCACGGGCCTCTCTGCATATCATTCCTTGGCATTTAGCTCAGACATTGGCCTTATCATCCTGAGAATGAGCAGTTTTCTCTACAATGTGCCGTTAATTTCAGAGAGTCAGAGAGGACCTAACTAAAATGTAAAATTACAGAACACAAAACTGGTTTGGTTTTACCTCAAAACGGGACATCCCCTAAGAAGGCAGCACAGCCAACAGCCCAGCTGAAGTGCCTCTACACCAATGCACACAGCATGGGCAACAAACAGGAGGAGCTGGAAGTTACTGTGCTGCTGGAAAGATATGATATAGTGGCTGTCACTGAAACCTGGTGGGATGAATCCCATGACTGGAGTGTGGCTATTGAAGGCTACAGGTCTTTCAGAATAGGGGGGAGAGGAAGGAGGGGTGGAGGTGTTGCCCTTTATGTCAAGGAATGGATAAAGAGCGGGGAGATGTACCTAAAACCCTCCCTGGTGTCAGATGGGAGAGTTGAGAGCCTATGGGTGAGAATTAAGGGGCAGGTGAATATGAGGGACTCTATTGGAATCATGGAATCATGGAATTGTCAGAGTTGGAATGGACATCTAGTCCAATCCAACTCCCCTGCTAAAGCAGGAATGCCTAGAGCACATCACTCAGGACTGCATCCAGTCCTGATGTGGGTCTTTATTACACACCACCTGATCAGGATAGAGAATTGGATGAGGCCTTTTATAACCGGCTCCAAGTAGCCTCACAATCGCAGGTCTTGGTTCTTGTGGGGGATTTCAATCACCCAAATATCTGCTGAAAAGGCTATACAGCCAGGAATATGCAGTCTAAGAGACTCCTCCAAAGTATTGATGATAACTTCTTAACCCAATTGGTGGAAGAAACAGCAAAGGGAGAGGCACTACTGGGCCTAGTACTGGTGAACAAAGAAGGACTGGTTGAAGACATCAAAGTTGAGGGCAACCTCGGCTACAGTGACTATGGAAAGATAGAGATCAGGATTGTGGGTAACATACGAAAAACAACAAGTAGGATTGAAACCTTGGATTTCAAGAGGGCTTTGTCCTTTTCAGGAAACTGCTAGGGGAAATCCCATGGGCTAGGGCCCTGGAAGGCAAGGGGGCTCACGAGAGCTGGGCAATATTCAAACATTGCCTTCTTCAAGTTCAGGACCAGTGCATTCCCAAGATCAAGAAATCAAGCAAGGGAAGCAGGAGACCTGTGTGGTTGAGCAGGGACTTTCTGAAAAAAACTAAAGTGGAAGAAGGAAGTTTACACCGAGTGGAAGAAGGGACTGGCCCTTGGGAGGTTTACAGAGATGCTGTTAGACTATGTAGGGAAGAAACAAGAAAAGCCAAGGCCTCCTTGGAATTAAAATTGGCAAGAGATGTTAAAGACAACAAGAAGGGGTTCTTCAATTATATTGGAGGCAAAAGGAAAACTAGAGAAAATGTGGGCCCTTTATTGAATGAGTCGGGTGCCATGGTGACAGAGGATGCAGGGAAGGCTGAGTTGCTGAATGCCTTCTTTGCCTCAGACTTTACTGCTTAGGCCAGCCCCTAGGAGCCATGGACTTTGGATGAATCAGAGATAGTCTGGACTAAGGAAGATCTTCCCTTGGTGGAAGAGGACCAAGTTAGAGGTCAGTTAAGAAGGCTGGACATCCACAAGTCCATGGGTCCAGATGGGATACACCCAAGAGTGCTGAGGCAGTTGGCAACAGTCATTGCAGGACCACTCTCCATCATCTTTGAGAGGTCCTGGAGACCAGGCGAGGTGCCCAATGTCTGGAGAAAGGCCAATGTCATCCCAGTCTTAAAAAAGGGCAAGAAGGAGGACCCGGGAAATTACAGACCAGTCAGCCTCACTTCCATCCCTGGACAGGTCATGGAATGGCTCATCCTGAGTGCCATCTTAGAGAATATGGAGGAAAAGAAAGGTATCAGAAGTAGTCAACATGGATTTACCAAGGGGAAGTCATGTCTGACTAACCTGATAGCTTTCTGTGATGGCATGACTGGTGAGACAGATGAAAAGAGGGCTTTCAACACTGTCTCTGACAGCATCCTCATAGCTAAGATTAGTATGAGTTAGAAGTATGGGTTAGATGAATGGACAGTCTGTGACAAGTGGTGTTCCTCAGGGGTCAGTACTGAGTCCAGTTCTGTTCAATATATTCATCAATGATCTGGACTAAAGGATGGAATGTACCCTCAGCAAGTTTGCTGATGACAGAAAACTAGGAGGGGTGGCTGACACCCCAGAAGGCTGTGCCACCATCCAGTGAGACCTGGACAGGCTGGAGAGTTGGGCTGAGAGAAACCTAATGAAATTTAACAAGGGCAAGTGTAGGGTGCTGCAGGTGGGCAGAAATAACCCCCTGCACCAGTACAGGTTGGGGGCTGACCTGCTGGAGAGCAGCTCTGAGGAAAAAGACCTGGGAGTCCTGGTGGACAATAGGATGACCATGAGCCAGCAATGTGCCCTTGTGGCCAAGAAGGCCAATGGCAATCTGGGGTGCATCAAGAAGAGCGTGGCCAGCAGGTTGAGGGAGGTTATCCTGCCCCTCTACTCTGCCCTGGTGAGACCCCATCTGGAATACTGTGTCCAGTTCTGGGCTCCCCATTTCAAGAAGGACAGGGAACTGCTGGAAACAGTACAGCAAAGGGCCACAAAGATGATTAAGGGCTTGGAGCATCTCCCTTATGAGGAGAGGCTGAGGGACTTGGGTCTTTTTAGTCTTGAGAAGAGAAGACTTAGGGGGGATCTAATAAATGCTTACAAATACTTAAAGGGAGGGTGTCAGGAGGAAGGGGCTGGTCTCTTCTCAGTGGTGCCCAGTGATAGGACAAGAGAAAATGGGCACAAACTTGAATATACGAAGTTCCACCTAAACATGAGGAGGAATTTCTTTACTGTGAGAGTGGTAGAGCACTGGAACAGGCTGCCCAGAGAGGTGGTGGAGTCTCCTTCTTTGGAAACCCACCTGGACAAGTTCCTGAGCAATGTGCTCTGGGTAGACCTGCTCCAGCAGGCGGATTGGACTAGATGATCTGCAGAGGTCCCTTCCAACCCCGTATGATTCTATGATTCTATGATTCTACATCTAGCTGGCAATCAGTCACCAGTGGTGACTTCTAGGGTCAGCTCTTTTCAATATATTTTTCAAAGACCTGGATGCAAGTGTTGAATGCACATTTAACAAGTTTGCTGATGATGCTAAACATAGAGGTGCTGTTGACATTTTTGAAGGACACATCAGGGTTAAGGAGACAGAGTGCTAGTAAGGATCTTCAGCCTACCTCCCAATCGGATGATACTGCATAGCACTCAAATCCTTATGCTCCAGAGGAAGTTGAAGTAAACTGTGAAACCCCTATGAGGCACCTCAAGGGATGTTTCCTTAAAAAGGCAGCACAGCCAACAGCCCAGCCTCTACACAAATGCACATAGAATGGGCAACAAGCAGGAGGAGTTGGAGATGTATGCACACCTCCAGGGCTTTGATCTTATTGGCATCACCAAGACATGGTGTGATGGCTTTTATGAGTGGAATGTTGGAATGGAGGGTTACAGACTCTGCAGGAAGGACAGGCTGGGCAGATGGGGTGGAGGTGTTGCCCTCCATGTCAGTGACAGGCTGGACTGTGTGGAGCTTCACCTGGGGATGGATGAAGACCCAACAGAGAGCTTATGGGTCAGTATTAAAGAGAGAACAGTGGCAGGTGATGTTACAGTAGGGGTCTGCTACAGACCACCTCATCAGAGTGACACAGAGGATGAGGCCCTCTATAGACAGATAGGAGCAGTGTCGTGCTCACACACACTGGTCCTCATGGGGGACTTCAACCACCCCGATATCTGTTGCAAGGACAGCACAGCAGGGCACATGAAATCCTGGAAGTTCTTGGAATGCATTAATGATAACTTTCTTCTTCAAATGATCGAGGAGGTTGGGGTTGGCATTCAAGGATCACCTCCTCCAAGCTCAGGAGAGGTGCATCCCAAAAAAGAAGTCAGGCAAAATAGCCAGCAGGCCTTCGTGGATGAACAAGGAACTGCTGGGCAAGCTCAGGACCAAAAAGGAGGCCTATAGAGGGTGGAAGCACAGATGGGTAAAATGGGCAGAATATAATGAAACTGTCCAAAAGGCCAGGAACTGGATCAGGCAAACAAAATCCCAGGAAGAACTAAATCTAGACAGGGACATCAAAGACAATAAGAAAAACTTCTATATATATGTCAGGAATAAAGGCAAGACTAGGGAAGTTGTGGGCCTTCTCCGGAAGGAAACAGGAGACCTGGCCTCCTAGGATATGGATAAGGCTGAGCAACTGAACAACTTCTTTGCCTCAGTGTTCACTGGCAGGGGCTCTAACCACACTACCCAAGTCACGCAAAGCAGGGGCTTTGTGAATGAAGAACTGCCCACAGTATGAGAAGATCAGGTTTGAGACCTCTTAAGGAACCTGAAGGTGCATAAGTCCAAGAGACCTGACAAAATCCATCCACAGGTCCTGAGGGAGCTGGCAGATGAAGTTGCTGAACCCCTTTCCATCATATTTGAGAAATCATGGAAATCTGGTGAAGTTCCTACTGACTGGAAAAAGGGGAACATAACTCCAATATTCAAAAAATGGAAAAAAGAAGACCCAGGAAACTACATGCCAGTCAGCCTCAGCTCTGTGCCTGGAAAGATCACGGAGAAGATCCTTCTGGAATGTGCTAAGGCACATAGAAAATAAGGAGGTAATTGAAGACAATCAATATGGCTTCACCAAGGGCAAATCATGCCTGACAAATTTGGTGACCTTTTACGATACTGCCACACACTTGGTGGACAAGGCCAGAGCAACAGACATCATCTACCTGGACTTTTGCAAAGCATTTGATGCTGTCCCACACAAAATCCTGGTCTCAGAATTGGAAAGTCATGGATTTGATGGATGGACCACTCAGTAGATAAGGAGCTGGCTGGACGGCCACACTCAAAGGGTTGTGGTACATTCCTCAAAGGGTTCAATGTCCAACTGGCGGCCAGTGACAAGTGTGTTCCTCAGAGGTCGTGCTAGTAGGACTAGTGCTGTTCAACATCTTTGTTGGAGACATTGACAGGGGGATAGAGTGCACCCTCAGCAAGTTTGCTGACGACACCAAGCTCAGTGTTGCAGTCAACATGCTGGAGGGAAGAGATGCCATCCAGAGGGACCTGGACAGGCTGGAGAGGTGGGCTTGTGCAAACCGCATGAAGTTCAACCAAGACAAGTGCAGGGTTCTGCACCTGGGATGTGGCAATCCCAGACACAAACACAGGTTGGGCAGAGAATGGCTGGAGAGCAGCCCTGACGAGAAGGACTTGGGTGTGTTGGTGGATGAGAAGCTCAACATGAGCCGGCAATGTGCACTGGCAGCCCAGAAAGCCAACCCCATCCTGAGCTGCATCAAGAGAAATCTGGTCAGCAGGTCAAGGGAGGTGATTCTAACCCTCTACTCGGCGCTCGTGAGACTCCATTTGGAGTACTGTGTCCAGCTATGGAGACCTCAACACAGGAAGGACATGGACTTGTTGGAGCGGGTCCAGCAGAGGGCCACGAGGATGAACAGAGGGATGAAGCACCTCCCTTATGAAGACAGACTGAGAGAGATGGGGTTGTTCAGCCTGGAGAAGGGTCCAGGGAGACCTCATAGCAGCCTACCAATATCCGAAGGGAGCCTACAGGAGAGTTGGAGAGGGACTCTTTGTCAGGAAGTACAGTGAAAGGAGAAGGGGCAATGCTTTTAAATTGGAAGAGGGGAGATTTGGATTAGATACTAGAAAAAAATTCTTTACAGTGAGGGTGGTGAGGCACTGGAACAAGTTGTCCAGGGAAGTTGTGAATGCCCCATCCCTGGAAGTGTTCAAGGCCAGGCTGGATGGGGCTTTGAGCAACATGGTCTAGTGGGAGGTGTCCCTGCCCATGGCAGGGGGGTTGGAACTCGGTCATCTCTAAGGTCATTTCCAACTCTCACCATTCTATGTTTCTATGAATTGCAGAGGGTCTAGATAGATTGGACCACTGGAAGATTATGAATGGGATAAAATTTAACAAGTCCAAATGCCTTTTCTGCACCTAGGACAAAGTAGCAGTGGGCATAGGTATTAACTGGGAGACAAGTGGCTGCAGAGCAGACGAGCACAAAGTGATATGGGGGTAACGGTTGACAACAGGCTCAGTATGGGTCAGCATTGTATCCTGGCAGCCAAGAGAGAAAAACACATTCTGGAATGCATCAAGAAAAGTATGACCAGCCTGTAAAAAGAGGTGATTATATTCAGTATTGGTGCAGCTTCACTTTGAGTACAGTGTGCACTTCTGTACCCCACAATTTAAAAGGGATGTGAAGGAGCACAATTTACCCCACAATTGTGTACCCCACAATTTAAAAGGGATGTGAAGGGATGAGGAGCACCTAAGGACTTTGGCCATGTCTAGTTTGGAGAAAAGGAGACTACCTCATTTCTTTCTACAGCTTCCTGAGGAGGGGAAACAGAGAGGGAGGTGCTGAGCATTTCTCCCTGATATCTAGTGATAAGACATGTGGAAATGGTTCAAAGCTGTGCCAGGGGAGGTTCAGACTTGACATTAGAAAGCATTTCTTTACCAAGAGGGTGGTCAAACACTGGAAAGGTCTTCCTAGAGAGGCAGACGATGTAGCAAGCCTGTCAGTGTTTAAGAGATATTTGGACAATGCCCTTAATAACATGTTTTAATTTTTGGTCATCCCTGAAGTGGTCAGGCAGTTGGACTAGATGACTGGTTTAGGTCCCTTCCAACTGAACTATTCTATTCTATTCTATTCTATTCTATTCTATTCTATTCTATTCTATTCTATTCTATTCTACTCTATTCTGTTCTAATATTAGTTAAAATGTTAGGGGAAAGAGACCAGGTAACTGCAGGAAAGACAAGGCAATACCTACACCATTCCTGGATAAACCGAGATAGAATATTTACACAAATTTTATTCTTTATCAAAAATGTCAATAATTCACAGAAATTACACAAATGCTAATTCAATTTATAATTGTAGTCTTTTAAGCAGTTTTTCACAACACAGAAATTTTATCTGTGTTGTGTCTAAGTTTTCTGTATCTGTTTCACTAACAGTCCATGCCATACAAGAATTGAAGGTTCAGAATTGTTTTTTCTTTGAAATCAACAATAACTTTCTGAGATTTTTTTTCATGTATCATACATTTCGTTTTAGAAGACAAAACTGGTTACTCACAACAACTTAACAAGAATAAGACTGTGAGAAGTAATCCAGTTTCATTTATTATTGCTTAACTATGGGGATTTTTGCTGGAAGACTGTGAAAAATAATCCAGTTTCTTTTATTGTTGTTTATCTACAGGGATTTTTGCTGGTCTTATTTCTTCTACTATCTGACAAGAGAATCAAAGTTACTGTCCCAAAATGTATTTGATTAACATATATGAAAGGGAAATAAGTTAAGTACTATGAGACAGTAAAATACAACTCTCTAAAGAGTTAAATTGTTAGTATCGTTCCTAGAACGATTTTAGTCCCAGCCAATTTAGTGTCCTCAGTAATTCCCAGGTACAGTTGAACATTTAGCACAGATCAGAAGCAAGCAGACTGAATGCAGATATTCTATCCCAAAGGATGACACATGTAACCTTACAGTTATGTCTAAGCTTTCAGTATCTGAATGTCCCTAGCACTGTTTATCTTATTAGTATAAAAATAAATCAGAATTTCACATAGAGAGCATCTGAGGAGAGCATCAATAAAATCTACTCATACAAACAAAGAGTAATAAAAGCAATAAAATGCCCTAAGATGTGCTACATAACCCTTTGAAGAGCTGGAACAGAGCCCATTTTTTAATTTGTGCTTTCTGCTTCTTCTGTGTTATTAAATTTCAGCATTACGGAGTTAAAACATTGTTCAGGTGATAGCTTGATAGCTCTGATTTCTGCATTTTTAACCTTGCTATGCAAGTCATTCATTTAAGGGAATCAGTCTTTTCTACTTCTTTATATTTTGCAATGCTGTGTTGACCCCTCTTTGAACTAGCAAATAAAACTAGAACTGCTTTCAGTTAGCTTTTTCTGGCTGTTGTTATAGCTTTGCAGTTATGATATGCCTCCAGAGTTTGTAGTCGCCTATCATTAGACATAATTTCCAAGGACAAAAAAAGAGCTTTCCATTTTTTTTTTTATTTTTTTTTTTGCATTTTTGGCATTTCTTTTCCCAACAGGTGTTTCATTGCACAGTTTTTTATTCCTGTGTGCAGCAAGCATGACAGGTAGATCAGCTCCTTGGAGTAAAAGGGAGACAATACATCTTAAGGAGTGCTATTGACAGAAACATAGAAGAAGAGTGGAAAAGCGGCTGACACAATTGCCAAGAGTAAGAGTAGTTGTTTATATTTGCAAAACTAGGGACGAGAGAGTTACAAATAGGACTCAGTCAGGATTTGACTTTATGGTATTCCAAGATTTTTTACTCTTGTGCCTACATGTTATTACAATTAGTGCCTAAGAAAGATCTAGGTATGCATTAAATTTTTGACAGTATTATCCAAAGAACTATACGCAACATTTTAAACAAAAAACCCAGACTTATTTCCACTGTGCAAAATAATATTTTCAGATATTGTATTTTATTTGTCTTTTTACATCATATGCCGTTCTCCCTCACTTCTCCTCATAGTTTATTTTTTGTGTATTATATACTCATAATGCTCCAAATCAGAAATCAAACAATATGTAGACTAAATATATTACTTATTAGAATATAAAGCCAAGTTTTGTTTCTTCAGCTGGAGCACTAAATGTGTTTCCTGAATTACAGGTAAAATAATGAATTGTAATATTTCTTTTTCTTTTTGAAGTGTCATATTATCTTTCTAACAGATAATGTTCAGAATACCAAAGAAATAGTGAAGTAATGTTGTGAAAAATATTTGAAAATCAAACCTACATTATTTCTGTCTTCACAGAGTTTTTATGTTTCAAGTATTTCATACTGACATTCTCTTAGCAACTCTTTAAAGTTGGGAAAAACTTGAACTGTCTTGACAACATCCTGAAATACTCATAGAAGCTTATGGTGATACGCAGAGAGCTCAAAACTAGGAACCAGCTACACTTAATAAAGTAAATTACTGAAGTTAAAGAACCTCACTAATCATCCAAGTCCAAATAATAACTCATTATAGTGCTACACGCAAGTGATGGGTTTTTTCCCTAGCACCTTCAATTCTGTTTTCTTCAGAAGCCTGATAGAAAGGTTATAATAGTGTAATTCTGCTATATTGTCTCATGAAACGATACTTTAGGGCTATTTATACATTTAAAACAGAAGAAAAAAAATACCAAGAAAAACCCACAGAACGCCACACACTCCTTACAGGGTGAGAGTATGCTGCTGGCTGCCTTCACCATTCCTCCACAACTCAAAAAATAATATGAAAAGGGAAGTGGAATAAAATCTGCTGAAGATGACAGAACTATAGAAGCCATGGAGAAGTGGGCCTTTGTTGCTTACATTAAGAAATTCACATTGCAATATGACAGGGTATTTTTTAGAATGGATCTTCATCTTTAGTTAACAGAGCTTTAGAAGTCTAGTACAGTTCCTTTTCTTTCCCACTTGTGGCCCATCTGTTTCATGTTCAAGTCAGAACAGCTAAATGGTGAGGAGAGGACAGAGCTGCAAAGGCAAGGCATGATTTTGAAAAGGAATGTATGATCAGTCATGATAAAAACAGCAGAGTTCAAGTATGGAGCAAAGGCCCTGAGACTTGACATGGAGAGGTCATTGTAGGCCTTGATGTTAGCATATCGTTGGTGCACAATAAAAACCAAATTGGAGAGGATCTATGTTGGATTGAGAGGAAAGGAACTTGAGGCAATTGCTATAATCTATGAGTTCAAGGAGTTCACCGATGAAGGGAAGAGGTGATACAGAAAAGAAAGGTGAAATGAAGGGTTGACTTTCAGAAGTTGCTGGATATTACTGTATGCTTATATTGTTAGGAAAAGAAACAGGAGAAAGGACAGCAGGGCTCAAGAAATCATGGTGTTGAAGTGTGAAGAAATGGAGTCACAGGCAGGAGCAAGGGCCAAAAGATGGAAGGAGGATTTAAGTGGAGAGGTCACTTTGGATCTTGTAGACCTTTACTAGAAACTACAGAGATAATATAGATAAAAGAGGGGAAAAAATCTTTTATATGCCATAACAATAACTGTCCCACCTCCTCATTTGGGCTTCATGCTAAGCAAAGATTAAACATCAAAAGGAATGACATTTTGATTCACATCCAGTAAATAGCCAAACTATGTAAATGATATAGCTCAACAAAAAGTAAGTTAAATCTTGTGTGAAAAAAAATATAAAAATAAATAAGACTTTCCTTCCTTTTATACTAGCCTATAATTGAACAAAGCAAACCTGTCATTTCTATAGTATTTCAGTGCATCCATTTATGTCGGCAGAGTGAAGTGGAGAAAAAAAAAAAAAAAAACAAAGAATAAAAAGGCCATAAAATCTCCTTCCCAACAGAAGAAAATATTTCATGATGTTACAAATGCTTTGATCTGACTTTCAGTTGTCAAAAGCAGCTGACTTTTCAAGTATTTCTACATTTATATATAAGCTCATTTCTCACAGGTAAATTCTAGTAAATAATGTATTCCACTAATTACTGTCAGAAGGTAGTACCAATGGGGAAACTCAATGGTTATACCCAACCCATATAATAGATTAAGTATAGAATAAATACTGATGCTGATGAGTGTTAGCTGTGTTACTAGTCCCAAATAATTTTATATATTCAAGTACTGGTTCTTTTTCATTTAAAGTAGCACAGCTCTTCTCATGCTAAATAGCATGATCAAACCCTTAGAGCCTGTGAAGAACATGAAAGCTCACAGAATTTAAAATAGTGTATACCCCACTGTGACACAAATCTATATTATGGTAAGTTTATAAGAAATTAAATTTGTTTTTAACAGAGTGTGCACAGTTAGTTATAATGATAATGAATTTTATGATACCCAACAGAAAGTATTTTTTAAGTCTTTACTGCTTTCTCTTCCCCTCTAGAGTGCAGTTTGTTATGAACTCAACATTTTTGTAAATTATTTGACATAAATAAATTCCCCAGTACATACTAAATTGTTTCACATAAATCTGAAAGTTTTGCATTAAACTGAAAATAGGGAGAAATTAAATTCAAATCATACAGATTCATGTTGACTCATACTTTATTAGATGATGGTATAGATGTTTCCATCCACAGTGACCAAATGTAGTGTTAGAGTACTTGCGTTATCTATTTAATTTCTCTAGCCTATGGATATCTTGCTGCAGCAGTTCTGATATATAATGATCTCAATTCACACAATAAATAACTACTTTTAGTATTGTTTTGCTTAAGCAGCAACACCACTCCTCATATTAACCCCACGTTTATTATGCCTGTGGCACAAAATGAATTAAATGCTGCATTTTACAATATTGAAGATGACAAATTGCCACCCTGAAGAAAGTATTGTTTAAATAACACGTTCTATAAAGAATGGTGGTATTTTATGCATGCATAAAAATAAATCCATCAAATAAATTTTGTTTGGCAGTAATTGTGAAGTTATATAAACATTTTCTCAATTTTTTAAGTAAATTTAATTTAATTGTTGCTGTCAGACTCTTGCTCCATAACATTTCAGCTTGAGCGTGGGAGTAGAAAGACATGAGAGCAGTGTTATAATGCAAACCTAAGGGTACTACATCTCTTCTGACGAACTCTATGCCTTGACACTTAAGTAAAGATCAAATTCCTCAAAAAGGGAGAATGTATATTCATTCATGTCAGATCCTCAGAGAAGACAGGATGAATGAGTAAACAAAACAGTCCTACCCTCCATACTTGCTCTGAGGGGCATAGAAAATTGTTAGGACCTTATTTTCAAAATACTGGGGATAATTGCTTCAGCTTTATACATTCAAAATCAGTTTCAAACAAAACCAAAATTAGAATTGATGAAGCTTAAATAAATGTTGGAAATATGACTGTTAAAATCCAGTCCATCACTGAGTCCACTCTGGGACTTTCCCAGTGCTTGTCAGTGATGTGATTGTCATCCTCGGTGCTTGATACCGGTTTTGTATATAGTGTATCTATTTCATTATTTTCTATTTTTCTTCTATTATTAATATATTGTTAAAATAAGTCTCTCTCTCTATCTATCTATCTCTTGTTGTCCCTCCTTAAAGGAGAGAAGTTAAAGAGCATCTGTTGTTCCTTTTAGTGGCCAGCCCATCCCAAACCACAACAATGATTCTTAATTTCATTTCCATTTGTATGCTATTTAATAAACCTCTATAACATACCAAATGCTATCTTTGTAGAAAAATAAAATATTTATAAGAAAAAAATGGGGGAATATTGGAAACATCATATTTCAAAACTAGTTAAAAATTATTTTTAATTTAATTTATAAATACGAGGACCATCATTCTTTTCACATCTCTGAATTTGTATGAAACAATTACTCTATTTATCTTTCCCAGGGTTTACTTGGCATATAGTTCACTATTCTCTCTGATCTACCTTGATTCATCTAAAGTAATGGATATTTCAGCATCTCCTCAGTTGTGATATGCAATTGTGAGCTATGTATGTAACTGAGAGGTATAAAATGGCTGCCTGTTGCATTTCCCTTTCTACATTTTTTCATGTTACTGAAACTTTGTTTGTCTTCTAAGTCATGAGTCAGTACAGCAATTTCTCAGTATGAAGAATTTCTCTTATATGAATTATTTTAATTTTATTTACCTGAAAATATATCCCATTCCCAAGAGAATCAACTGTTTTAAATACACATACACCTCTTCCTGAAGAAGCCAGTTGAAAAATAACAGTCCATAGGGACAATATTTCATAGTTACCACTACTAAGATGCAGTTTAATAGCTTTGCAGACCTGTAATTATTGTAATGTTATATTCAGTTCTCTTTAGACACATTTTGTTTTTTGTTTTATGATGTATACACTAACTGTTCCTAAGAAAGGTATATCTTAACAACCCTAATAGGATTTCTGAATAAATATTGCCTCTTACAGATAAAACCAGACCCCATATTTTGAATCTTTTTTTCAGTAATAGTTGAACACAACCTGCTTTGCTTATTTGCCTATTACGGTATTGAGTCCTTGTCTGGAGTAAATAACTACGAAATTTATTGGTAGTTGCAATGCAGTTTCATACATCTAACATAGATTTTAAGAGGACATATTGAAATTTCACTCTTAGTCCATAGTGTAGAATTAAAACTTGGGGTTTTCACCTTTTAAAAAAAAGAAAACAGTGACTTGGGTAATATGCTTATGTTTGGGAGGGAAGAATAGATAATGTGACAACTACTAAAATTATTTGAATTATTATTAGAATCCATTTATTATAAAACTTCTTACTTTTAGGAAAAAAAATTAAAAGGAAATAATATCCCTAAAAATACCCCACTGTCTTAGCTTCTTCAAGTTAGGCATTAAGAATGAAGACTAGATTTCAAGTTTCTGCAACAGAGGGTTTCGGGTATTTTATTTTTATAGTGAAATCTAATGAAGTAAATATTACTGAAATTAATCTCAGGCACTATCAGCAAATCTGAAAGCATTTGAGGAATCTGCAGTAAAAAAGCACAAAGCACAGAGAAAACGTATTTGGCCTGAAGACTAATCTTGATCTATATATACAATAAGCTGTTTTCTTTCATTACACAACGTGGAGTAATTAAAAGTGAATTGCAGTGTCCTAGACTTGAGTAAAGCATAATATCCTTAGTTTTGTGAATAACATGGAAATTAAGCAAGAATTGTAGCAGTTTCGATACATATTGTTCTGTTATAAATATGATATATATTAGAAATTATAAATATATGGTATTTGTAATATATAAACAGTTAATTTAAATATATTACAAATATCTGCACATATGTACATAAAATTATGTGCATGTATCTAATATATAAATGCTCTGTATAAACATGCATAAAACCAATCCCACGGAGAAACATTTACAGTGAGTTTTACCTCACATTTTCTTTCTAAAAACCCATTTAAACAAAGTACCAAGCAGTTTCCTAAATCCTGTCACTCCTGATTATGGATTGCTGCATGACATAATAATAAATAATATTAGTAAACTTCTGTTTTCTCTTTCCACTTGCTAATGGGAGATATTTAACATATGTAACTAACATGAATGTTTTATGTTTACCAATATAATAGCTTTTTCATTAAAATCCTCAGTTGGCTGTAAACTGAAGAAAAGCAGATTTTTTTCTTCATTGTTTTTTTTTTTCTTTACCTTTTGTTGAATTAGTAATTCTTCCTTAGAAAACAGCTAAAAAGCATCAAATTCCTTTACTCTTCAGAAATAATATAATAGCCATATGTTAGATTGTTGAGTTCTTAGAAAAGGGTTTTAAACCCGTTTGTGGCTGCTGTCCTTTTCAAAGAGACCCAGTCTGAGTGTGGGATTTACTCTATTGAACACATTTCCATTATCTGTGAATTTGTTCTAATATTATCTTGCAAATTGTCCAGACCAGCAATTTATTCCTATCCAGCGTTGATATTGCAATCAGTTTAGTGAGTTTCTCACAATCCATTGAATTATAGTGTCTTTTACTGGCAAATATGGAAATAAAGATTGAAAATAAGCAAGCATTTCCTGTTTTTCTCTGTTTTCAGTTTTGACATTTTCACATAGTCTATATGCATAAATCTCCACTTCCAATGTCAAAGCAAACAAATAATATAATACATTCCTGCTCAAATACAGAAAAAAAAATACTTATTATGTATCATTTTCACATTACTCTAAAGTCCAATGGCTAAAGTTATGAATATAAAATTTGCTGTTAAAACAAAACAAAACAAAACAAAACAACCCACAAAAGCAACACAAAAAGCCCAACATTACCCTCTCCATCAGCCTGGGAGCGGGTTAATCTACATGAATTTCAATTATATATAAATTCAGTATGTATTCTAAGGCAAATACCAATCATCCTTCAACAGCCATAAAATAATCTAATAACAGATTATTATATATCATAGTTAGGCAGCAGAAGCCTTATGTATTAGTGGCTAAAGGAATACAGCCTTCAGCTGAAAGCCAGATGATGTACCCCACCAAAATTAAAATGACAATATATAAGCTGTGTGTATGTCACTGAATCACTTGGATGGATTTAGTTGGATAGACTTAGTTGGACAGCTGACATTACTGAAGCTATGTGGAATGAGTTACATGGTGGGAATGTGACTATTGATGGCTACAGGCTGCTCAGAAGGGACAGGTGAGGAAGGAGAGGTGGAGGAGTTGGCCTTTACATCAAGATATGGATAGATTGTGAAGAGCAGTCTCTCAAGAATAACCACAAACAGATTGAAAGCCTATGGGTAAGAATTAGAGAATGAGGCAACAAAGGGAATCTTGTGGCTGGTGTCTATGACAGGGTGCTTGATCAAGAGGAGCCTATTAACAAAGCCTTCTTACTCCAGCTACAGGAGGCGTTGCACTCTCAGGCTCTCATCCTGTTGGGGGACTTTAACCACCCTGACATCTGCTGGAAAAGTAACATGGAGAGCTGCAGACAATCTAGGAGACTTCTGGAGTTCATCAAGTATAACTTCTTAGATCACGTAATAGACAACCCTACCAAAGGGGTCGTCATACTGGACCTGTTACCAACACAAGTGAGCTAATCAGAGACATCAAAATTGGAGGTAGCCTGGACTGCAGTGATCATTCTCTGGTGGAGTTCACAGTCCTGATGGATATGTGTCAGGCAAAGAGTAAAGTCAGGACCCTGAATTTTAGGAAAACAAAATTCCAGTTCTTGAAGGAGTTAGTCAACAGTCTCCCCTGGGAAACTGCCCTCAAGGACAAGGAAACAGAAAAGGGCTGGCAGATATTAATTTCCTTAGTGTGCAAGAACTGTCTATCCCCAGGTCTAAGAAATCAGGACAGGAAGACAATAGGCAAAGATGGCTGATTTGAGACCTGATGATCAAACTAAAGGGCAAGAAGGAATTGCACAGGCAGTGGAGGTAGGGACAGGTATCCTGGGAAGAGTAGGGATTCTGTCTAGTTGTATAGGCAAGGAATAAGGAAGGCCAAGGCATGGTTGGAGCTGAACTTAGCAAGAGATGTAAAGAATAATAATGTCTTCTATAGGTATGTCATCCAGAAAAAGAAGGTAAAAAAAAAGTGTTCTCCTTTAATAAGCAAGAATTGCAAATGAGTAACAATGGATGAGGAGAAGGCTAATGTCCTCAACATTTTTATGGATTCACAGGTTTGACAGAGTTGGAAGGAACCTCTAGAGATCAACTAGTCCAACTCCCCTGCTAAAGCCAGATTTCCTAGAGCACATTACTCAGGACTGTATCAAGGCAGGTCTTGAAAACCTCCAGAGAAGGGGACTCCACAACCTCTCCCAGTAGCCTGTTCCAGTGCTCTGTCACCCTCCCTGTAAAGAAGTTCTTCCTCTTATTTGAGTGGAACTTAGTCTTGCCTGAGTGGAACTTAGTTTTGCCTCAGTCTTCACTGGAAATCTCTCTTCCCACACCTCTCGAGTGGATGGACCACAAGACAGCGACTAGGGGAACATGTGCAAAGTATTTGACAGCGACTAGGGGACCTGGACATGTGCAAAGTATTTGACATTGTCCCACATGACATCCTGGTTTCTAAATTGGAATGACATGGGTTTGAAGGATGGACCACTCAGTGGACAAGGAATTGGCTGGATGGCTGAACTCAAAGAGTGGTGGTTGACAGCTTGATGTCCCAGTGGAAACCAGTGACAAGTAGCATTCCTCAGGGGTCAGTATTGGGATGAGTATTATTTGACATCTTTGTTGGCTATATAGACAGCTGGATTCAGTGCAGCCTCAGCAAGTTTGCCAACGACACCAAGCTGTGCGGTGTGGCTGACATGCTGGAGGGCAGGTATGCCATCCAGAGGGACCTGGACAGGTTTGAAAGGTGGACCCATGAAAACCTCATGAAGTTCAACAACACCAAGTGCAAGGTTCTGCACCTGGGTTGGGACAATCCCAAGGACAAATGCAGGTTGGGCAGAGAATGGAATGATAGTAACACTGAGGAGAAGGACTTTGGGGTGTTGGTTGATGAGAAGCTCAGTATGAGCTGGAAATGTGCAATTGCAGCCCAGAAAGGCAACTATCATCCTGAGTGCCATTATGCAGCACATGAAGGATGCCCAGGTGATCAGGCCCAGCCAGCACAGGTTCATGAGGGGCA